>JBBMJY010000010.1:1263530-1442066 GCA_037833715.1 Toxotes lorentzi | reverse complement strand
TTATTTCTCTATGTTCCCGTGTACGAGTACTGACTTTTGCAAGAGCCCAACACGTGTGTGTGTGTGTGTGTGTGTGTGTGTGTGTGTGTGTGTGTGTGTGTGTGTGTGTGTGTGTGTGTGTACTTGTGTTAATCATGTTGTAGGAATAAATGTCTGTTCAAACTAAGGCTGCACCTACTGATTATTTTTATGATCAAATGATCTGCTGAATATTTTTGGAGTCTATGAAATGTAAAAAAAAAAAAAAAAAAAGAGTCCAAGGTGTCAGCCTCAGATGTCTTGAGCCTTCAGCCCATGTATACGCAGAAATGCTTTTGGAGAATTTAGCCAAAGCACAGGTGAAAAGCGTCTTTTCTTTACGTATCACTGAAGTTTACAGATTCAGCTGAATTTTGGAGTTTCCGGGGTCAGTATCCAGCAAATCTACAGCTCCAATCTGCAATTCAGATGCATCACAAGACTTTGATGAGTCTAAAGTCTCACTAAAGGCTGCCGTTAGCCCGGGTGGGTCTCTTATTATTTCTTTGCGTGGTATTAGAAGGCATGCTGACAACACAAAGCCTTGTCATGAAGTTATTGATGACTCACTCCCTGTTCGGTTAAATTCTATCTCCACCACCCCAGGATTCGACCTTCATGTATCTGCCTCAGCTGTTTCCCTGCCTTGATTAAACACGTGGAAGGTCAGAGCTTTTAAGCATTTTGACCACGTACGCTGCTCCTCGTCAAGACATTAACCCTAAACTATTCCACTGCTGTCGCAGCTGAAACATGGCTAATGTCATTGAAAGGAATGTGGCAGATGCCCTCTCATGGTGGGGACTAATCAATTTCTAAAATGATTTATGAGGTAGCGCCTACCTGGAGAATCATATATAGGACATAGAATGTACAGCCCACGCACGTGTGATGTCTTTTATTTAGATCTCAGCATGTGACACGACTGGGAAAACGATCCAATGAAAAATATTCTGCAGACGTAACAAACAACAAATCGCTCCTCTGCGGCCCACCTGTTCCGCTAATGTTTTCCAAGAGGAGCTCACTGTTCAGTCCCACACAGGAAGTAAAACACAGAGAGAGCTACATCACACAGCTACACTGAACCTTGTGCAATAGCCAGATCTCTTGATAAGTTTATACACTACAATCAAGCCATAGGCCATGACGCCTGGCAGGGATTACCGAGGGATTACAATATATTCACCCCACTGGGATTCCATCACATGGTGGATCAGATCTCTGTGACAGGGGACCAGTGTGCAGTACTCCCTCAGGGCCACAAACACTACTGTGACAGATTTGACAAAGAGCCTAAGTCGTTCTGACAGCTCAACACAAACCACTGTCTGGCTACAATGTGAATGTTAAGCTAACGCTACAGGGTTTGACCTCACAGAGCTCTGCCATGGCATTTCTCCTCCATTACCTTCCAGTGGGCAAGAAGCAAAGCAATTAGCTTTTTGGAGGAAATTAAGATAGTTTGGCCCAAGAGTTTACTGGTTGCAATCCAGTCCATTAGTGATGCAATGTTGCACAAAGAGCTTGGATTTGTTGTAAGGCGAGTATGGGGATTTCATTTCCTTTGTAAATATAGTTTTCTGTCTGACTAATTAAAATGTCAGTTTCAAAACTAGAAAAAGAAAAACGTTCCCAAAAACCTAAAAATTGTAATAATGACACAATGGATGTGATTTTCTCAGCACAGCCAAAACCATGCACGCAGACCTGTGGCAGATTAAGTTCGAACGCTGTGGACCACTGCAAAATTAAGCAACAGCTTCAAAAGTTCTGTCACGAGAGAAAAATGATAAATCCTCTTGTTCTCCATTTGTTGCATTAAACACTGGACACCATCTGTTGGGTTGGACCACAGAATACAACAGCAGCAGGGTGGCAGCTGCCACCCTAAGACACAACAGCCTGGCCACAGCCTCATGTTGCATGCTGACACACTCTAAAAATACTACTCCGGGCTCCGTTAATGGGCTCTTACACTGTCTTAGTTGCGGCAGACAGACCGGCACACTGAGCAGAGATGAAGCAAAAAGGTCATTAATCAAAATAAGCCAACTCTAAACAAAAGGCACTTTGGTTGGCCGGCCAGCTGGGATTACTGAGTATTATCACAACATTTCAGAAAAAGACAACGACGCGTCCTGAGTATCTAACATGTCAATCCTCTCTCCTGACCCCTCCCTCTGCTCCTACCCCTCCTCCAGGCAGTAGGTGACTGAGATGGGCGTTCGTCTAGGCTGCTTGAGCGACTCCCCGTGGTGGCCGCCGCCGCTGCTGCTGCTGCTGTTCTGCACTGTCCCTTGCTGTTCGGGCCGGCCGTTTGGGATTCCCTCGCCCTCCGTGAACGTGGCGGTGGTGTTCAGCGGCTCGGCCTACCAGACGGAGATCAAGGGGCGCTTAAGCAGGGAAAACTTCATGGACCTGCCTCTGGAGGTGAACCCCATCACTGTGCTGGTCAACAACACCAACCCACGGGCGCTGCTCACCCGCATCTGTGACACCCTCTCCACCAACCGCGTCCACGGCGTGGTGTTTGAGGACAATGTCGGCTCGGAGGCCGTGGCACAGATCTTGGACTTCATTTCCACTCAGACAGCTGTGCCCATTGTGGGCATCAGTGGAGGCTCCGCTGTCGTCCTGCCATACAAGGTTAGTGTAGGGGGAGGTTATTGATGGGGCAAGGATGGGGCCCTCATTGTACTATGTAAGTGGAAACTGATCAAAGCAATTTATTTCACAGTTTCACCCACAGAATTCAAATGAAATATGCCCAGGCACATGTCAAACATTCAGGCTGCACAAAACCATTGAACGCTGTGAGTCTTTCAGAGAAATGCACTCTGAGCCAGAGGAGCCACTTTCTTCAGGTAATTTTTTTCATTCACAGTCAACAACCTACATAAGATACTGCAGCTCAACAGAAAGCTGTATAAAGTAATGAATACAGGGAACCACAGGATGAATACAGATTATCAGTTGCTGTCCCTCGTCTGGTTGTAAATCACGTCATTTTTCTCGTGTTACAGGCTAAATGACAGACTTTCAAATTCACACCTAACAGAGGCAGACCAATGGCTTTCAGTCATCTCTCGCCATCGTCCTGGTAACTGATATAAGTTGTGAGCTTTAGGAGACACAGGTGATGTGGAGCTAAAGAGGCAGGTTGTAATATACTAGTTATTTTGGTCATTTGTTGTCAGGTACTCCACAGTTCTACTTAAGTTAGACGGATGGTTCGGTCTTTACTTTGAATATTAAAGAAACGGTTTCAAAGCCTGCAGCAGAGGCTGCGGCAGTAATTACAACCCTTAAAGCAAAAATGAAACCATTTTGATCACAGTTCCACTCAAGGTGCAGATTTATTTTCAGTATAATAATCACAGAGAAGCCCACACGCACAGTCATTTCAGTCTTAATTACTTCAGCCAAAACGAGCATTAGGTAGATGGACAGGCACAATCTGTCATTTTAAAATGATTTAATGATTAATATATATTAGAAATACCAATTTGTACAGGAATGCTTTGGAGCTGCACTAAGTTCAAGATGCAAGAAATGAATTAGGGAAATCTGTCAAGGTCAAACATTAAACATGATGTAGTGATACATCACTGTAGGTAATCTGTTTTGAATCATTATCAGAACTGTATTGCTACTATATGCAACCCTAACTCTCAGGTGAGGTAAACAACTCAAGAGATTCTTGTGAGACATACAAGCCATCACAGTGTATTGTTATAAACGACTGCTGGAAGGTTTAGAGGCAATGATCCATCTATAGGAGCACTGTCACCCACCACAAAGGGCTCAGCCACAGAGACTAATATAATCCTTTCAAAATGGCTTTTTTCTGGTGACATTTCAGAGCCTCCTCAACAGGCACCACAGCAGCGCTGGCCATCACATGACATCACATGCTGACAGATATAGTCTGAAGCCCTGATTCTTTCAACTGATGATTTTTAAAGATATAAGCCAAAGTAGACTTTGCACATAAATAATAATAGTTATAGTAAAAGGTAGGAATTGAGTTTACGCTAACGTCTGATTTGATTTGTATATGCTTTTTGACATTAAAAGAATTTTTAATTTGATCTAATTCAGTCTGAACCTGCTCAGAGCAGGATCAGACCTCTGCAGGGAAACCCTTTTCAAAATATCTGAAATGATTTAACAGCTCATGCATTCTTCAAGCTCTGTATATTGGTTTAGAATATACTTATTTTTTAGAGAACACTATTTTTTCCCCATTTGGAGTCTTGAGGCATTTTATATTTTTCGAGAAACAAGGTGACACAAGTAAGACTCCAGTAATTTCCTTAATTCATATGGGTTTGTAGACAGCTCCCCTGTCAGCTGCATCCATTTCAGAAAACACGTTGGGTGATCTTGCCATCAGCACAGCTTCTCCAGGGTAATGAAAGAGATGTCACTCAGCAGTTAATGCCTCCTGCTGCTCATTTACACTCTAACTATTCTAACTTGAGGACAGTAACAGCAACCCGATCATAATAAATTACAGAATAAACACATTTAATATGAAATAAGCATATTAATGCTGGCAGCGGGTTAAATGAATCACTTTCGGTGAATGCTTTTCATCAGTAATTAGCCAGTGATAGAAGTTGACACCATTAATATGTGCCATGTAGTGAATGCACTACAAGTGCCTTACACAACAGTGAGCGCATGCATTATTAATATGGATGGTCCCAGTTGGAAACCAACAGCAATCTCCTGCTACCCACTGAGGTACCAAGTCACTGATTGGCATGTATACCTCCATGGCTCACATGATCATTTTATATTTTTTAGGCAACTAACAATTGTTTATGATCTACATGTAGGTTTTCATGCAGCCGGCGTAATGAAAAGCAAACTCATGCACTTGATTGTCTCTAAGGATGAAAGGTTGGAAATCCGGTGTAGCTGTAGCTCAGCTAGTGTTCAATCTTTGGCTCATCCTGATCAAATGATGACCAAATGAGACTGAACCTAAAATTGCCAAAATTGCCTGTCTGAGAAAAAATGTAAGTCACTTTAAGAATAAAGTGTCTGCCAAATGAATGTTAAGTAAACGGAATCTAATGTAGGGTATGCTTTGAAAAATGGTCAACAGTAGTGTAGCTAAAGCTTATGAGATTTATATTTTTTGGGATAAAACACGGGGCTGATTCACGACCCTGAAAATCCCAGATAATAAAAAAATAAAATAAAATAAAGCTTTGGAATAATTTATTTATATAATTAATACTAATAAATCTTCTATATAGGGCAGACATTCACAGACGAGATTGCTGAGCCCACTTTAAGAGCCGTCAGTGACACGCTGCCTCATTTCAGAGCTGCCAATAGCAGAGATGTCTGTCAGCATATCTGCTTAGCATCCAAGGGACCACTATAGATTTCATCACACCAAGAGAGCCGGAGCAGTGGCATTTTACCTGTGGGGTCAGTCTATCCAGAGTAATTATAGCGGAGCATATCACAAAATTCAGATGCTGAGAGTCCGTTTATTTTTTTTTACTGGAAAACAGTGGACTGGCGTAGTATCAATGCAGTGACAGTTTCAAACAGAGAGTAAAAATCAAGGTATGAAACATCAGTAAGAGTTTATTCTATCACTTATTCTATTATCCAGAATGTGACAGTGAAATCATCCACGCTGACCCTCACAAAAAACAACACACGCTCTCATACATTTAATGCTAGTAGTCACCAATGTATGATATAAGTGGTCATCTATTAATATTTAGATGTAACAATCAACACACGGAGGTTGTGTTCCAGAGGCACAGAGGTAATTTTGGTCCAACCCTCTTTGAGTCGTCTTCTCAATAATCACGGACGCCGTCTGTCGATTGATTTATGGGACGCTGTCAAAGGCAGTCAACAAGGGAACAAGGGATGATTCATTTTTCATACGTCTCACTGAAAACTGAGAGTTTGATCTCTCTCAAAGTGACAGAACAAAATTAGGTGATAAACTGATTCCTGTCCCAGTTTGTTGATTGGAAACATCAGATCACATGAACCATTATTCTCATCATTCTCCACTGCAATGAGGAAAAAGAGGAAATAATGACAAGCAGTTCAGCCAGTGAAGGAACTATGGTTAAGATGAACGCTGGAAGCATGAAGCGCAGTTCACTCTGCTAAACACACTGCTTATTTATGCAGCTCTAGAGTAAAACGCATTCAAGCTAGCAGCCATTTGTCAGCTTCAGATGGACAACAAATCAAAGCTACATACTTAACTATTGCCAGCTGATCAATTACGTCCCATGTCCCTGCTTAGTGTGCAAACAGTGGATAAATCAATAGCAGTAATCATGTCTGACACAAATGGCTGAAATGCTTGTGAAAGCCCAAAAAGCTGAACCTGCACTTGGTTTAAAAGCTAAACTACGGCTGCTTATTTACCCACACACAACAGTACAGTGCAGCTCCAACACGTTTTCCTACCTAAACAACAAGACAGGTCATTTGTTATTCCTTAATAAAACCATTCATGATACTTATAACAAAGATTCATATGAGAGTTTCCTGGTCTGTTACGTCTGTGGTTAGCATTTCTGCAGCATGAAGAAGTGACACCATTTTGTACCATGATTATACAGCATGCCAGTTAGGCACAGGGGTGTTTCCTTTAACTGGTTATCCTTCCTCTTGACTACAGCAGTTTCATGACAGAGGGGTTGGAAAAAAGCTGTGATGAAACTCAGTCCTTCAGAAGTACAGGAATTATACACTCAAGGGGTTTTTTGTAGTTTTCTAATTCCTGAAAAGACGTGGCATGAATTCTACTTCTTCTCTCATTATGCATTTAGTTCAATATCCTGACCTAAAATTCAAAGCTTCCTTTGAAGAATTCATTCTGCGGTTTGACAGATCACATCCTTCAAGCTGCAGAGCTGTAAGTGAACAAAATCTAAGTCAGAACACGAGCAAAACCTGATTGTCTTTGCAAGAACATGAGCCTGAGGCTTTTCTCGAAACTAGAGCAGTTTTTTTCCCCCCATCTGCCTTCACTACATCCTGGTCTCTGCCTCCACCTCCGACTGGCACAGTTAAAGTCTAACCTGTCTGCACTGAGGCAGAGCTCAGACCGGGTTTAGGCAACAAAAGCACACGGGTGTTAACTTAAGGTTGGATTCTTAGATTTCTTGTTTAAGTAATTTATGTTGCGCTTCAGTCATGCCAGGTGCTGTTGTTTTGTCATCACCATATTTTTCTTACTTCTCCATACAATCTTAATGTTTGAGTTATCAAAGATCACAATATGAAAGTCATGGTAAATGGTAATACTAAAACTTTTAATTAATTTATTATTGCAGAAAGAGCATGGATTCTGATTTGCATATTGTTTTAATCTGGCTTCCCACCATCTCTACAGTATCGTAGCCTGGGTTTTCTCCAGCTTTGTGAGAAATGGCAGATGACCATGGAGTTGTGTGTCTGTTCCTGGTCACTGTGCAGGTTCTACGTGTGACGTCAGCAGTACAGGAAGGCGGTGCCAGGGCACTTCCTGCTGCGTGGCGGAGGCAGACATATGTCGCAGCAAAGAGCCGTGGCCAGAAGTCAGGGACCGAGAGACAGAGAGAGAGAGACAGAGAGAGAGAGAGAGAGAAAGAGACAGAGAGAGAGAGAGAGAGAGAGACAGAGTGAGAAAGAGAGATGGCTGCAGTTCAGTCACGTGACCAGGGAACCATACACCACTTTCTGTTCCACATCTTCTGTGCTGATTTCAGTGACTGCCACAGCTCATTTACCTCGATGCATCATTTCATTGTGGCTTCAGTCCCTCTGAGCCAACTGACTTCAATATCTTGTTTCCTTTAGATTTCTGGATGCATTCCAAGTCTATCAATAGGCATCAACCAACAGAGTCATTCAAATAACCTTCAGCCATCAGATGAGTGTATCAGGGCAAGTAAAGACTGTTGTTTGTGTATTGGTCCTTTAAATTCTACAAAAAAAAAAAAAAAAACAACAACTGTTGGTTTCAGTGACATATCCACCGCTCCCATATAAACAGCTGTGGTTTAGAGATAATCACTGCTTTACACGCTCATCTGACTCAAACTCACACCAGCTTCACAGCTTCTCACAACTAATCTTCACGCTGCAAAGCTTTCGCACAACTGGACATTTCAAGATGTGAGTGCTGCACGCTCGACAAAATGTTAAAGGGTTAAAAAGTGGAAGTTGGCAGTGTAGACTGAAGCAACATTTCTGCTTCTGAATTTGTAAACAGGTATGAGTTCTTCTGTGTATTTTACCCTTGTGGATGTAATCTCAGCCTTGAGAAGCTAAGCTTGCCATTCAATGGCTGTAATCTTCTTTGGGACTGTAGACTATTACTGTGAGCTTGTGTGAACAACACTGTGGAAGTACAGCTTACTAACAGAATAAAGATTCAGCGTTGACACTCATTTACAAAAACACCCTGTTTATAATCTAACATACATCATCAATAGTATTCCACAATTTGATCATATGATTTGTCCACCAGTAGAGATTTTGTCCTATGACTTCTATAATGTCTTATATCTCTGGTTGCACTGGGCCATTGTGCCCATGTTGTCAATCAAAAGACATATATAAGGCTGTTTTGGATTTCGAGGATTTCTTCTTTATTATGGTGCAGTACCTTAAATTTTCTGGATTCATTTCAATGAATAAACAGCTTTGAATGAATGAATGAATGGTTTCTCAGATTTAATGCATACACATACACATCAACTTTCAGGGTTTCCTGCAGCAGTTTAAAGAGGAGCCCCCCAGCATAGCCTGAAATAAAGAGAACCTTCCCTAACGTCCGAAAGAATTATTGCATTTTTATAAATATAATAAGCTCAATAAGCTTCAAGGGAAGCAGCTAAATCACACAGCACATGATTAAAGAAAGAGGCAAATGTTTAAACCATCACATACTAACTATACATCCTGGTGTATCACAGACGGAGGATGCATCTTTTGGATTAGAGCGAAATGTCTTGATGAATCTAAAGCAAGTCCAGCTGATAAAATGTCAGTCACTGTTTCTATCGGCCAACCGTGCAGAGCCGACTGGACATTTACACCCAAACAGAAAACACATTCTTGAATTTGTCGGTCGAACAGGCTTCAAATATTCTTAAAGATCGGAGGTGGTGTGAGCGTGCACTTTGTGTGAACATGAGACCAAAACACAGAAAAACATTCACATCTCTCTGACTTAGCGTGGACGCAGTCTAAAGGCAGGACAGGTAAATTAATACCTTCTCTGGTTCAAAGTTTCAAGTCTGTTGCACCTGTAACCTAATTCAACAGTGAAGAACCAACACATCCTGCAGAACACTTCTTTTTAAGCAATGGAGTTGGGTGACAGATTTTTTGGAGAGAGGTCTGGGAAGAAGTGGGGGGCAGAGTTTAAATGTGACCCTTTCGAAGGGGTATAAACACTTTTGGAAAGGCGATCACTTGTGATGGAGAATTCATATTTCATTCTGTGTAACTGACCTCAACTGTTTCATTTCATTCCCTAAAACCATCTGCCCTGGACAGTTCTGTGCATGAACTGCACAATAACAGGGCAGTCGTGACTTCAGGCTTTGAGCTGCTGCTGAGCCTGTGGTAATGCCCCAGGCTCATTTGGACAGTGCTATCAGTCTGTTCTCTGCTAATTGAGCTGTTGAGATTGTAGTTTGCAGGGAGCTTTACTCTGATAGACCCAAGGGCTAGCAAGCATGTACAAGGCATACAGAAACACAAGCACATGCATAAACACACACACTTGCACACACACACTCTGGCACCTTAGCACCTGTCAGAGAACAAACTGATTGTGCACTGTTACAGGTGCAGGAACAGGCAGCAGCACGTACAAGAATAAGGCAATGACGCTGACAGATTTGCTGTGGGACAGTGAGAGGAAGGAGGAAATGAGTAGATTTATACGATCTTCTCAAGCTTCTCCGTGACTAACCTGCATAACATCCCTGCACCCAGTATGGATTCATGCAGCCAGCTGGCCTCCAGTGCAGTCTAATCCATCTTAGTCCACAGCCTGTCCCTTACACGGAGCAGAAACCAAATCTTAGTAAAGACGCCGATAATCGAATGTTAATATGAATATTAATGAGTAACATATGAAACCATGTTAAAGTAAAGATGTGAGCTTTGGATTTTAAGGTAATGAATTCAAAATGAAAACAAATAGTTGCCAAACAATTGATTTTATTTCTTCTTTACATTCATGGTGGTTGCAGGTTTTAGTACAATTCATATATTGTGGGTCAGGCAACTTTTCCTTCAATGAATAAATGAACGGCAAATCAGAAGCAATGCATGAAAGACCTCTGTATTATATATAGCTCCTTCAGTGTTTGGGGATCTACGAAGTCTAAGGAAACAAGGGCAGTGAGGAGTGAAACAAGGCAACAGAAAAGAAAATATTTTCAGGGCCATGAGCACAGACAGTCAGAGGCACAAAGTCAGTGGATTTAGCCGTGACGTCTGAAACTGTAAGATGCTCATACATCACAAGACCGCTGAACTTCTCTCAAGGACAACGGGGAGACAGGCTGAGTAAGATAACAGGCCTTTCAGTCTCAGGAGGCCTGACCCCTCCGTTTTCTGAGCTCTGAGGGCCTGATGTTCAGGATGGAGTGGTTTTTCCCCAGAGTGGGAGAGGGTCAGGAGGGAGCCACCTACCTATCAGCCTGACAGAGGCAAAGACTTTTTATAACATGATCACACTACAGCCAAAGTATTTTTTTTTTCTACTTTCAAAGTAGAAGAAGCAAAAAAGTTCTTAAAGAGTCAGTTTCAGATGAATCACTAATAAATAATTTCTAGAATAAAAGAACTAAAAGAATAATGAAGCTCATTTCCAAAAATGAAAATCTAATGGAATCTCACACGTGCTTCACGGTCTAATGATGGTGTTTGTTTTGCAGTGCCATGTGGCACAGTAAAGACGAGGTGGAGTAATTGGAATCAATATATATATATCAATAAATAATAATAATAGAATCAATAATCCCTGTTGAATCTAATGGCTCCACATGCAGCGTAGCATCAATCCATCACTGTCACATTAATTATGACACCTTGGAATAATTACAGCGAAGAGATGAGACCACGGCTGAGACGACTGCTGGCCTCCATCTAATGCTGAAGGGACTGTTACTAGCTGCTCATATTTTTGTACTTACGTCTAAAAACACAGCCTTTACAAAGGGGTTTTTAGTTGTAACTAATGGGTTTCTTAATGATTAATAAATTGTTAATTAATATTTTATACGAGAGTCATGGGTTTCTTACTTTTTCATAAGCCATCAGCAAACGTTACTCAGTCTCCTGCAATGTTAAATCTCACTAGGTCATTTTTTTCTTCTCTCAAAGCTTTAGCTTTATTTCACCAGAAGAACAACTATGTCGTTTAGTTCATTTTAAAAAGTTCAACTTTCAGCGCATTTTCCACCAAATGAGGCTGAACAGGATAAGGCAGAGTGAAGGGCACAGGCCAAGTCTTCTTCTCTTTTCATTTCACGTTTTTTTTCATTGATGTTAAAATCTTAAAGCAGCTTTAAGGAGAAACTCAACACTGAATCACAGGGACGAAAACCACACCCACATCAGTGATGTCACAGACAAAACACCTGTGGTGACGAGTGATTGGGGGATGACTGAACTTTTTCACACTGTGTAAGAATCTATAAAGTATGTTTCCCTCCTCTCCACTTGTTTTAATGATACTGTTAACAGCAAAGCCATCGTTACTCCGATCTCAAGGTCACTGCATTCGTAGAAAAGACGGATGAAACGCAGAGCAGGCGCCGGCCCAAGTGATAGTGCCATCATTTTGAATTTGCAAGTATGGATGGCGGCCAGTGTTTGCGTGGCAAAAGTAAGACATGTGCGTTTAAGTGATGAATGGGTCTGCAGCTCCTGGGAGAGCAAAATAAAGCAGAACCAGTTAGCCCCTGTCAAAGCTGCACTCCAGACCCCAGTGTTTGGACAATTCACTGCTTTGTGTGTGATTTGTCTGAGTATACATTAAGTGTGTGTGCTCTCATGGGTGTACAGAGGCTCCTCCAGAGATCTCACTGCACATTAACACAAACTCAATTAAGATGTGTTCATTTTGCTGGTTACTCAGGAGCAAACTGCACGCAGGGTTAATGAACCATAAAGGTGATGTCATGCTTTCCTCTTCCTCCAGGGCGAAGGCTCCAACTTCCTCCAGCTGGGCTCCTCCATCGAGCAGCAGATCAACGGCATGTTCAAGGTGATGGAGGAGTACAACTGGGACAGCTTTGTGGTCATAACCAGCCTCTACCCAGGCTATGAAACCTACGTGGATTACATCAAGTCCTTCACTGACACCAGCTACTTCATATGGGAGCTGCAGGACGTGCTGACCTTTGACATGTCCGCCGACGGCATGAACGACATCCGAGCACGAAGGCTGCTGCAGCAAATTGACGCACAGGTGTTGTTGGTCTACTGCTCACACGAAGAAGCCCAGTATCTGTTTTCCATGGCGGCCGAGGCCGGACTGGTGGGCCCAGGCTACATCTGGATTATCCCCAGCCTGGCTGTGGGAAACCCCGACATCCCCCCACCTGACAGCTTCCCTGTGGGGCTCATCAGCATCATCACAGACCGGTGGAGGATGAGCCTGAGGAAGAGGGTGCGGGACGGGGTGGCTATCGTGGTGAAAGGCATGCAGAGCTTCCGGAAACAGAGGGGCTTCATTCCTGAGGGTCACAGCGACTGTCACAACCCCATCAAGGCCTCAGCTGCTAACGACACCCTGTTCAGGTAAGCTAACGGGGGCCAGAGGAAAACTGAGTACAAATCATTTTCAAAATGTATTTTATCATATTTTAGTAAGAAACCTCCATTTTCTGATCTATTCCCTTTTTAATAAGCTGTTGACTGTGTTTTATGAGACTACGCTCCCCAGACTTTTCTTAAGTGTTTGGACAAACAACCAACTCTGTTGCTTTTTCTGCAGAGGACACTCTTTCATTGTCTCAGTTTAAATTTTTATTTCACGCATATCGTTGTTTAGGACACAGAAGAATGCTGCTGATGGTCAGGTCTTACACTGGGAATAACTGTTCTCTTTAATCCCTGATCTAACATGATGAAACAACAGTAACGGCTCAGATTCAAATCTGTGCGACCTGGCAAAAGGAGGTCAACATTTGTTTATTTATTCATGACTTCCCATCTGTGTGGTGACGTGAAGCTCATTTTTAATGGCGACTGTCGCTCTTCCAAACTCTGTCCTCTGCCACGCTGCCATCTATTTCCTGCCATCTACCTCGCACAGAGCGCTGCCCTCCATCTCTTGGAGACTGACAGATGAATGCACAGATTCTTCTCATTTAAACTCTGCCCAAAAGAGCAATATGACGCCATCTTTGTCCACAGGAAGCAGAGCAAATCCTTTTTTGTTAGAAAAATGTTTTAATCAGCAAAGGGAAGAGCCAGAAAAAAAAAATACTCCAGCATCAGCTTTTGGCTCACATAAGCCAAGGTCATCCAGGGAGACTGTGAGCGTGCAGTGTGTAAGTGTGTGTATGTGTTGTTATGGACGGTCACAAAGAGGTAGCTAACAGGACACGGGCATCATCAGACGGCGCTCTTGCATTATGAAACATCGCTCTCTCCCTCTGACATCAGAAGTAATTTTGCTTTCTGAGCCTGTGGAGCCGGAGGGGACACCACTCTTCCTTTTGTAAACCCAAACCGCCCGTGAAAGAGTGGAAACGGTGAACATTATCTCGTGCTTTGATACTGTACGAGCCCCTCGTTTTAGACTTTCTTAACCCAGCAGGCATGATTTGAGCAGCAGCAGCTCTCTGTAACGTGAAGGTCAGCAACACAGAACAAAGAAGTGTCTTTATAGTCGTCCAGCCAGATCAAACATGAACAGCCCCCTCAGTTCTCAGCTTTGATTGGAGATTTTTTTTTCCAAGTAATCTTTGATAATGAGTCAGCTCACCTGTTAATGAGATTATGGCAGATTACCAGATTAAACAGGCTTTTCACACAGACCAGGCTGAAGGCGATTCTCCTCCCAGCAGGCTTTCAACACCTCTGCTGGAGTGGCAGGTGAGGTGAGAGAGCAGCGCCACAGGTCTAATATAACAGAATGTGAGTGATGAAACAATAGAACCAAAGGAGGCAGTCAACTGTTTCCTACACAGTACAACAGCTACCAGTACTCTGTGTCATCTTTTTACAACGAGGGGAAAGTATGGGACCACTGATGTAACATGCACCATTTCAGAAGTTCCAGCTTCTCAATGGTGTTTGCTGCTTCACTACACTCAGTGTTTGGAGACGTCACCTTAGGCTTTAGGAAACTGTGATGGCATTGGACACAACCTGCACAAACACAATATATGCAGTTCTCAGTATAGACAGTGCTTTGATTTTTTTTTTAGTCACTGATCATGCTCCTCTTTGTTTCTCTGCAGGCACATGCTGAATGTAACCTGGGAACACAATGACTTCTCCTTCAACAGTAACGGTTACCTGGTGAATCCAGCCATGATAATCATCACTCTGGACAGAGAGAGACAGTGGGATAAGGTGAGTTTATAACTACAGGGGCAGAGATTTCACTTGATGCTGAATCTTCTTTGCAGATTTCAACCTTGTTCTGTGTTGCTGGGTTAGAAACAATGAGAAAACAGAGGAGCTGTTCTGCACCTTCGCTTACATCTCTCTGAAACACTGAAAGCACAGTGATTTCATACATCGCTGGTCCCCTTGTAAAGACCAGTTAGAAGAGTCAGAACTCCACTGGGAACCAATGAACCACTTAATGAAGGATCATCTCCTAATCACACACACCAACAGTACTGCTTTTTACACACACCTCTCTGACTCAGTCCGGAATCTCTTCAGAAGATATTAAAAGAAAACCCACACACTTTTGTCAGGGTACTTGGCTGCAGCGTGACGCCTCATTGACTTGTTTGGAGATTGAAACATTAATTTAACCACAGGGGGTGGATGTGATGTGGACACCAGACGGGAGGGAGCTCACTTCCTCTAGACTGGTTGAATAGAAGGTGTTTAGTTAAACATCACACTCAAAGTAAACAGCCGCAGGCATTTCAGAGCTAATTATGTTATATTGATGTTTTTCGGGTGCTGCTTCCTATTAATTTTCAATATGTTTTAAAGGCTCTGAGCTAAGGAGAAGCTGTGATGGAAAAAGAAGCAAACAAACAAATTGAGTATGAAAACAGAAAGAAGCCATTTGGTTTGAATCAATTCCACAGCCTGGTACAATGATATCGATATTTGTTAGAACAGAAATGACTTTGCATTTTGTTGTATTTATATGCAGTTAATGTTATGTAACTATAATTAGTAATCCAGGCCCATAGGTGAAACATTAACTTATGTTGAATCAGACGTTAGTTTTTGTTGACAGCAATGTGAAGTCAGTCCCAAACACTGCTGCTTCAACAAAGCCTCTCACCTCTTATTGTTTTTGTTTTCTCAACAGAAGGTTTTTAACCATCCTCTGCTCACATAGACAAACAGGAAGGCTGGCTCCAGAATCCCACAGGTCTAACACAGCCTCCTCCAATTTAAAGAAATGAGCAGACTCTAAAGAGCCTGAAATTTAATTGATATCAGTGGCAGTAACATGGACTGGATGCATCACTGTCCTATACCAAGATTAGCTTATTTATTCGAAACAGTTCGGCTGAGGTCAGCGTAAGGTTTTGGTCACGTTCAATCAGAGACGCTTTCACAGAAAACAGAGAAGACCTCTTGGCATAATTCAGGACTTCAGCCCAGAGCTGGAGGTAAATGTGTTCTCTCATTGGCCCCGACTCCAGCTCCGACTCCTCATTTCCACCATGGTGACCTTAACATAAACCTTCTGTGGGAGGAAAAACTATTTTTCTCACTCCTTCAGAGCTCAACGCTGTGCCCACTTCACAAACTTTCAGCTAGGAAGTGTGAGGCAATACCTCCTCTGTGTTTAACTTTCTGGTGCCTCTGGCATCTTCTCTCTGAGAGCTGAAAATCAATTCCACTTTTTGATTGCCTTTTTTCAGCCTTCTTATTGTGCACGTTGCAGGGGAGCCAGTTTGTTACGTTCATACATCACCTATCTATTACCAGCCTCAGTCTGACACTGTATAGACTGATACGTCGCTTTACACTCCCTCCATTTTTATTTATTAACCTTAAATCATACAATCCTCTTGTCGCATGCAGCTGCTGTAATTTGCTTCTTCCCAAGAGTCATTGTTCAGCTGCTTCTTCGACTTCCTCCCTGATCTAAAAGTCAAGGTAACTCTGGAAGATGGAGGGAGAGCATGACAAAAGAGAGTAGCAACAGAGAGAAGCAGCCCCTGAGGAGGAGGGAAAGCGTTCCTGTCATTGCTGTTATCTGGCAGGGTGATGCATGGGACTGTAAAGCTGCCGTTCTCTGGTCGTGTATCTGCGATGCACACGCTCCCTGAAATTAGTCTCGTTGGCTGAAGCAGGGTTTGCAAAGTGAAAAAAACAAAAAAACAAATTGAAGAATTTTAAATGGATTCCTTTAAACTGACGGGAGTGGCAGTTACTGTAGATTTTACTTTTCCAAACAGGAAAGTGCAGAATTGTTCGTCTCACAGCAGAATTTGAATCGGCTCTACAGTAATTTTCCTCCTCTCAGAGATCACTGACATCGCTCTTTGGGGTTTGTAGTTTCTTCCAAGATGAATGAACAATGAAGATGTTCACAGTCTGAGTAGCCACAGGGACGCTTTCTCATTTCACTACATCTGCCTGAAATTTGAAATTCTGATTGACTCGACTAAATGCCCATGAGCGGAGTGATCGGTAAACAGCAGAACTGATCAATATGACTGACAGGAGAGAGGAATAACCAAAAAGTCCAGAGAGAATTAGGATATTTGCACATTTTTCTCCCACTTTCAGTTGTTTCATTTCATTGTGACAAGCTGTACTGACTGCTGTGATCAGACAGGATTGTCCCCCTTCCTGCATAAACAGCAGAGATTATGTGGGAGGAAAAACATTTTGTCCAGACTGACACTTTTTTTTTTAAGCCCTCCAGGAAATTATTGACATTTACAGCAGCACAGACTAGTGTTTGTCAAATAAACAAAATATCATTTCAATGTTAGCATATAAATGTAGCCCCAGGTGTTTCACTATGTACTGAAAATATCAGAGAAGGAAACTGCTCATCTCTTATTCTTCCACTGTAACTGAGGCGCATTCTTTTCCATGTGGTAAACATGGGAATGTTAAAGACGTTTGTGGCAGCGGTTTGGAGAAGGCACCTTCCGGTCTGAACATGATGAAGCCCCCATGCATAAAGCCAGGTCCATAAACAAATGGCTTTTCCCACTTTGCTGTGGAAGAACTCGAGTGGCCTGTGACCTGCACCAATCCCCGACCTCAACCCCATCCAACACCTCAGGGATGAACTGAAAGGACGAATGTGAGCCGGGCATCAGGGGCCGATCTCACTCGTGCTCTCAGGCTGAAAACCTGAAACCACAGGAGACTGTTACAGCAACATATTAATGCTATTCATGGTTTTGAATCTTTGAGTCGGGTTTGACTTATAGATCCATGACTTTGAGGCTTTATCACACTAAAACACTGCACAGGCGTTTGTGATATTAGGAGTGAGGATTATACACCTTTGAAAAGTCACAGTGTTATATTATCTTTTGTTGTGGCCATTACTAAGTACACAGCATGGTGTCTACAAAAGAATACATTGAACAGAACACATTTATATCACAGTAAATAAAGCTGTAACAAACACACAGGCACCATCTCCATATGCAGTTTGGTTTTGTTTATAGCCAGAGTAAAATGAATTATTAATACATTTAAATATTTCAGAGTTGATGATTTAATTATTTTAGTTAATTACAGCCTTGTAAATAGAAATCCTTAAATACTTTTCTGTGAATAATTAATCTCAGAAATATTATTTCAGCATTAACTAATTAGAGGGTCGGGCTTTAGAAAAGTCTGTGATTAAATTAAAAACAATGCAATAAAGTGATTTTTCCCACGTTAATCCTACAGCATCAGAACTGTGAAGTGTGTAGTAATTAAAGAACATCCATGTGATCACCCGGTGCTGGAACATAGAGGTCTCAGATCCAACCCTCAGAAAGATCAACGTGTTAAAAACCAACCGTAGAGGCTTCCCATTACTGCCGGGTGAACACTTACATATGTAAAAACTAATTCATTTGCTGAATTATGGCTGAATCGTGGCAGCCAGGGCATCATCTAATGGTCCCTTCTGATTCAGCATAAAGTTAACAATCAGCGGAATGTGTCATTGTTTTGTTTAACTGCGATCCGGCTGCTGCTCTGCGACCTTCGTCCCCTCAGTTTAGAGTCAGGGGGGGAAATCTGTGGAACTTGGTACTAAACAGGTCACGACTTCTTCAACTAAGTGAGCTTGAAATGTTTAATTCCAGATCTTGATTATGTATTCGGCTTGCTTGCGCGCTCATTTCCCCACAACATCCAATTAAAATTAGCTAACTGGTTATATAGCAGGGGTTGGAATTGCTTTCATTGCGTTAGACATATAATTGCTCTACGTCTCTACATTCCCAGTCACCCAAAAATCAATTTCCTCTAAACTGCCAACAAACTAAAATCCTCCTCACTGCACCAGGTCCACATGCACCAGATGTGCCATTACAGTGTATACAGGAAGAACTGGGGATAACTGTGTTAAGACTGGATGGACAGGGTTATTGTGCCCTCACTGGTTTAATCAGAGAAATAAAAGAGGCAAATGTTCATTTTTCCAGTATTTCTCACCTTTATTTATTCTTATCTTAAGTTGTGGCTGAGTTAAATAGGTTTCCTGTTTCCTCTGCTGTTTTTTTATGTAGTCTGTTCAAAAGAATCTGTGTTTTCCTGCGTGTTATTTCTGTACCACATCAGCACGGTAACCATCTGGAGCTTGGTGCAGAGATTTTTCTCTTTGCCTCGTGTTGATTCACCCCCCTCCTCTCTCGACCTCTTCAGGTGGGGACCTACGAGAACGGGATCCTGCAGATGAGATACCCCGTGTGGCCACGATACGGCTCCTACCTGGAGCCAGTGTCCGATTACAGGCATCTGACGGTGGCCACGCTGGAGGAGCGGCCCTTTGTCATTGTGGAGGCTGTGGACCCTGTGACTGGGACATGTGTCAGCAACACTGTGCCCTGCCGACGACAGTCCAACAAAACAGAGGCGTAAGTGACGCTGCCACCCAACAACACTGAGCAGTCCCATTCCAACGTAACAGCCAAGAAGAGAATATACACACAGAATTTTATCTGAACTGAATCCATCACCATCTGACTACAACATCTGCAAGTGATAAATAACTAAGACTCAAAAGATGAAATTAGATCTGTACTTTGTTTGCTGACAGAACAGAAACACTCCGTTTTGAGTGACATCTTAATTACGACCTGAAAATGAGACGAGCAGCATGTGAAATGTTAATTATGGATCTGACATAAGAAGCAGCTGTGGCCTATTTAATCTCCATACGTTATTTTTCACATGCTACCTGCTCCAAATAGATGTATACATACAACGGATGTGACATCAATGAATGTTTAACGTAGTTAGTCCTAACACAGTTAGATCCACTCAAAAACACTCCTCACCCTGCCTTGCTGAACAACCAAAACACACAATCTCACACACAGCTCTAGTGTGATGTTACAGAGCGCTGCACATTTCACTTCAACAATAATATTTGGCCGAGGACAGAAGTGAGCATGCAGGGATGCCAGCTAACAGCCAAGTTTCAATTTTGGCTTTTGGGCAAGTTCCCTATGGTGTTGACATTAAATAACGGGAGATATTCTGTCCTGTAAACTGGCAAATGTGATGAATGATGGCAAAAAAAAAAAAAAGTAAGGGGAGAGTGCAGGATTTAATAAAACATGTTGATTATGAGTCGGGGGAAGTAAAGGTTTGTGTCTGGGTCAAAGCTCAGTTATGTATTCACACTGCACCGCTGCGCTGCCCTCTGTTTTCATCACCCGTCGCTGCTTCCACCACTGTTAGTTTATGTTTCGGTCATTTTAACACAAGCGTCAAGTTTCCAGCCTGCCACACTAAAAAAAAAAAAAAAAAAAAAAAAAAGTGGAGTGAGTTGACTCAGAAATGTGAGTGGACTCTGGGTCGTATCTATAATAATTTCGATGCGATTTATGCAACGATAAAAATGTTCTCACTCCATAAACACTCGTGTCATTTATTGTTTCAGAGGTTAAAGGACATCGAGCATTTTGAGATTCTCCGTCTGCTTTTACTCCATCAGTATTCTCGCATCATTTCCTGTTACCAAACTGTGTGTAGACCATTGTGAGTCAAAGAAACCATTTTATGCAAACCCACTTTATATCACTGTACAGTCCCACGTGGACTCTCACACGTTAACATGCTCAGCTTAACTGATTTTGTATCTAACTTGAGAGTGCCATTAAGTATGAGATTAAAAGGCTCTTCCCCTGCCATTAGCCCAGCCATGGCTTCTTATCACTCAATGAGGTGAGATACTCATTACGCTGCTTGGCCAGAGTGCAATATCCCAGGGATCACCCTGTGACCCAATCAGGGAAATATATGTGCTGCATGGTGGGGTATCAATTAGACGGGACGATTAGGCCATGTCATCAATCCTGAACACCTCGAGACTGATATTGGTGTTCATTAGTGGGGGAGAGAGGTGCTTTCCATTATCTATTACTGGCAATTGTGTTAACGAGACGAGGGGAACAGAAGATGAAGATCACGTCCCTTCAGTGTTATAGAGCACTGTAGTGCTTTATCGCTCATGCTGACCAAATCATTTTGCCAGTATAAAAAGTGCGTATTTTCGCTTGTTAGACAATGGAACATTTTCACAGAGCTGCAAAAGAATTCAGGCCCAAGCAGATAAAGTCAATGAGAGGTTCAGTGAAGCGATTGGCACTTTGGTCAGCTGCAGGAGAAACACTGACCAGTGAAGGCTACTGATGAGAATACAGAGCCTAAAGTGACGTCTTCAGACTGCTTGTTTTACTCAACAAACCAAAATGCCATTTTACAAAGATATAAACCAGAGCACAGCAGCAAACCATCACATCTGAGAAGCTGGAACCAGCTGTGTTGTTTCTTTTTCTTGTAAAGTGACTTTACAGGAAACCACTCCAGTAATTAGCATTAATGACTGAGATGTTTTTAAAATCACTGTATGACAGAAACAGAACTTTGAACAAACAAAATAGCATCAAATGTATCTCTGGTATTTCTGAACCACGACTTGTTGGTGTTTGTCGGCTAACACACCTAATAATTAAAGTCCAGCCGAGAATCACGTTGCCTAATCCTCCACGCAGAGTCACCTTTTCTTATCTGAGTCTCCTTCACACCCTGAAGTTCCCCAGCAGCCCTCAACATGCACACAACTCAGACCCACAGCCGGCTCTCTCTCAGAGCACACTGCCGGAGATTAATTCAGAAGTAATGCCCTGGTGAAGGGTGGTATCGACCTGGGAAGATAATGTCATCATATATTAGTTGCGTTCAATGGGAGTTAAATCATAAGTTAATTTAATTAAAGCTGCGACTGAGAGCAGCAGTGGATGAGCTCCCAGGAGCTGCACGAAGGAATTTTACTCAGCGATGATCCAAAGCGATTGTTAGAAAAGCATCTGAGCTCTAACTACAAACCGTGTCATGTGACACAGAGTCGCTGCAGCACTTTACCAACCAACACGCCCCACACATTACACCTGGACACACAGACTTTTTAAAGTCAATTTAGTGAGTGGTACAGTAATTTTGTGCAGCAGAAATTTTTTCTTCTCTTCTTTAATTATCTTGTAATGCCACAAATTTATTTTGTGACTCCTCCTGGTACCTGTAGTTGGAAACTACCAATGAAGCAAATGGTTTGCATTTCAGATTTCTTCAAATTTGACAAATGTGCATCGTTCCAGCTGGAGGTTGTGAGGCTCCTACTCAGGAGGTTGTGAGACTCCTACTCTGCAGCCTCTAATCTGATTTATAAGGCAGTAGTATTCTAATATGAAAAAAATCAGCTTTAGGTAAAAAGAGGTGAATATTTCAAGGGCTTCATGGTGAGAGTGCTGACTTTAAAGACAGGATACAAGCATCTACAACTACACAGATGGTCACTGACAGTGCACACACACACACACACTCTCACATGCTGGTGCCTGTTACCATCAATAAAGCAGATTCAAAACATTATTCTAACAATGTCCACACTTTGAATAAATTACCTAACACAAATTTGTAACTATTCCCAAAGACTCATTTTAATGCAACTGGCAGCCAACTGAGAGCTGAGCCCTGAACCCTGGCATCTGTTGAGACAGGGGATGTTGGGACCACGGTGTTTACTCGTGGTCTGCTGTGGCAGCCTCGTTTTCCTCTGTTCATTTGTTTCTGCTCGTTGTGGCTCGGATCTGCCTGCTCGCTGCCTCGGCTTCCTGGTTCTGATGTTTGGGTGCAGAATCCATTAGACTGAGGGTCCGGGGAGGTTAGGGGTGACATGTCATTAGTGCTCACTGTATCACATCCAGGGTTCAACACGTCACTGCTGCACCTCATACACTACAGAGGTGTGTCCATTTTGATTTGACTGAAAGCAAATAAACGTTGAGTAAACGCACACAATAGAGCCTTAATTTATGGAAAAGCTCAGCCTCACAACACAATGGGCTCTTCCAGGTGCAGTGTGCTGTGGAAGTGTTGTATTCTATTACTATAACAACTGATTACAAACCCAGATTATTCTCATATTTAACGTCACTTTGATTTTTACACCAAATTTGTATCTTGCCACACAAAGAACAGAAAAAAAACCTTGAATTACTTGTTAGGGCTGTCACATTTAATTTATAATCATTTATAATATTAATTTATCATGTTATGATTATAAATAAACTGACTGATCGTCTCGGCCCTATTGTATATACTCTCTGAAAACGCCGCATCCACATTTCTCCTGAACACATCTTAATAGTGTTCACTGACACAGTAAACCAGAGTCTACCTGGACACCTTTTTCTCTAGATCAGAGCAGAGCACAGGATGTTTTACAAAGGACTGTTTTCTCCCTTGTTCCCGACTCACATCCCTGCCGTCATCCAGTTAGTGTGAAACTGAAGGACGTTTTCATCCCTGTGTTCCTGGTAATCCTGCTGATAAGTTAAGGGAATTGATTTCAACCCTTACATCAGCCTCTTTTACTTGGTATGCAGAGCCTAAGACTGAGTGAGTGACTAAGTGTTTGGCTTTCTCCTGCATTCTCTGTCTGAGGATCAGTACTGTATGTAAAAGCTGGCACGCCGTGTCTTCCTTTTTTTGTCGAGGTCACTTAGCATGTCGTAGGTATTACACAGGTGTACGCTCTCATTAAAGTTAGCAAACTGTAGTTCACAGCACAGCATCCAAATCTGGGTCAAAGAGAGAAGTGAGGAGCAACAGTGAGGACAGGAAGGAACAGGTGTTAAGTGTGAGTCTAAAGTCGAAGTAGTTACAAGGTGCAACAATAAGCTCAGGAACAGCGTCAATGCATTAAAAGCTTTGCAACAGGAGATGAATCACAATAAAAGATTAGACGATTGCTGAGGAAACTGGCAGCCTGCCAGCCTCCACACTGTGTCATATGCTGTAGTACAAGTCTGAATTTGGAAAATGTGCTTGACAGCTACATGGCACAAAACAAGAGGTTTGTTATTAAAGCTGTTATTAAAGCTGCTGTAGTCTGAAAGCCAAGTGACTGTTCATCCTAATCAGTAACAGCAAACATAACTAGCATTAGATAGCATAGAAAGCTAAATGGATGGACGATACATCAAATCTTAAATTAGAGGGAAGTGCCACTGTAATTTCATTGGACATTGTTCAATGACAATAAAGGCTATTCTATTCTATTCTATTCTAAATAAAAAGTCCAGGTGAGCAGTCTGTCCTGAAACTGTCAGAGGAGTCCCCTCTGCAGACATGGAGCAGAATCACTGTACAGTGATGGCAGCTGGCAGGAATGACTTCCTGCAGCGTTCCTGGTCACAGCAGAGCTGAAAAAGCCTCACAGTGACAGGGCACCGCTGTTCGACCAGCAAGAGCTGAAGGGGCTGTGATATGTTCTTCATGATGTTCAACTGTTTGTGCAGCACTGTCCTCTGCACAACCAACTCGATGGGCTCCAGACAAGTCCCAAGCACGGAGGCAGCCTTCCAGATCAGTTTGTCAGTGTCACTGACTCTGACTTCTGCTGGAGTTTGTTTTCCAGCTTCCTCCTGTGAGCATCTTTGTGCTCCCTCAGCTTCACTTTCAGGTCCCTCTTCACACTCTTCTGCAGGACTCTGTCCCTGTCCCTAGAGGCTCCCCTCTTCCTGTTCTGCAGCTCCTAAAGGTCACAGGTGATCCAGGGCTTGTTGTTGGTGAAACATTGTACTGTGGCAGAAAGAGAAAGCATTAGGGTGTTGAATCTGTAATTTAGTGGTGGCACAGTTGCTCACATCGCGGGACGTAGACAACAACGGCACATGTGAACCCCCCAGCAGATAATATGGATGAAAAGTCGCTGCTAACAGTTCAGTGTCCGGGGTACAGAGACACTGTTTAGCAGTAACATGTCCAGGAGTAAACCATCTGTTGTGAGCACTAAATGGTTTAAACTATAGTTTTACACTACAAGCATATAATGAATCATGGATTGAGCCTTTAGTTTGCCAATAATAATGTTTTAACTACTCAATTACTACTCTTCAGGTAACACTGTAAGACTGGATAATGGCCAAGTTGCCATTATCCAGTCCAAATAATCCGGCAATGAGTTTCACTCCTGTCTGCTATTGTTTGTTTGTGATTAATTTATGTCAGATTTGTTTTGGTCCGCCCAGCTGTCCGTCCATCTGTTGTGGCCGTGACATAATGCGTAAGCCTGCGGAGTAGCTCCAGCTCTCCCAACTGCACATCCTGACATCAGAGCCCAGCCTCTATGTCGTGGAAATGGCTGGTCCTTTCCTCACCAGCTCCACCACCTGCTCCACATTCACTCCTCAGTCTCTCTCTTCCTCAGACATACATGCTTGTTGAAATCAGCTGCAATGACCTGGTGTATTTGTGGTGCATCATACATGTGTTTTTTAGTATTACAGTTCTTCTATAAACTTGAAACTTGAAGTGAACTGCTGAAGGTAATTCTTTCTCCTTTTTGCAGATATCAACCCTACACATCTAAACATTGGTCACCGTTTCACATTACAGTTTTCATTAGATTAAATTTTTTTTTTCTGTATATTCCAGATAATTTATTGGCTATAATAACTGGAGATTTTCCCTTCAACTGATAAACATATATAATGAGGCTTTAATGGCATCGTCTATAACAGTAACAACAACAGAAACCTATAATGTATAGAAACCAGTTTTGTGAACAGACAGAGCAGGAGTGATGCTGCAGTGATCTGCAAAAGAAAGAACCATCCTCTGTTTCTCTCTCTCTTTATCTTTCAGTATCGTGGGTCACACTGAGCCATACACAAAACTGTGCTGTAAGGGCTTCTGCATAGACATCCTGAAGAAACTGTCCCGCACCATTAAGTTCTCCTATGACCTCTACCTGGTCACCAACGGCAAGCACGGCAAACTGGTCCGGGGCATTTGGAACGGGATGATCGGGGAGGTAAGAACAGCTGGTTCCACGTGGCAGCGGCCGCCCTTCACTCAGGAGGACCAAGACGACATCGCCAAGATTATGAAAGCGGCCATTGCTCTGTTACATGACTCTCATCAATGCGATGAACAGCCCAGAGTGAAATATTCACTGCTAAGATCCAAAACATACATCCACTATTTAGAGGAGAGAAAATCTGAAGACACATCGTTCCTGTAATCGGTGATACAGGTCTTACACTTACTTGAAAATTTAGATTTAGCTCTACTACAGCTGTTTCACTGGCCTTATGAACATCGTGTGTGCCAACAATAAATAAGAGTGAAACCTGAGAGAAGAGGTGTTATAATAGGAAAAGCAATTTGAAGTCAAGATGAATGAGTACATGAACAGGAACCAAGGTCACTGTGGGTGAGGGAGGAACTGCTGTAAAAAAAAAATAAATAAATAAATAAAAAAGTAAAAAAAAAAAAAAAAAAAAAAAAGGAGGAGGAGGAGGAGGTGTCCTTGTGAATAATCTCCACAATCATATTCCTCTGGCCAGCCTTCGTCTTAAAGAATTGGAAAATACAACATTAGCCTGCCTTTTCTCCCCTTTTCTCAAAAACAGGAAGGCTATTGTGCTCAATGAGGCATCAGCCTCCACAGGAGAGCTAATAGCTTGTGTGAGGCGGAGTGTCTGGACTGTAGATCTACCAGCTCTCCATCAGCATGATAAACAGTGGTGTGGTATGACAGAAAAGCCAGGACAGGCAGTCCCAGGCGGTCTGAAAGGTACTGGAGGGAAAAGCTAGGTGGTTCAAACATCAGCGAAAATAGCAGCACTTCCTACTCAGCCAGACCATCACGGAGCAGCCAGACCATTCCTGCTTGTAATATTCTGCCAGTGTCCATGTGGCTGCTGGGTGGGTGCTGGAAGAACCAGACATTATATCACCCTCAGGGCCAGAGGCCGGGCGTGTTGACTTGTCTGATAGATGAGATTTATCTCAAAGGTCAGCAGTGGACGCCCAGTACTACGTCTGACTCCGATTTATGACAGCACCAGACAGACATTCGCTTTCCATTCCCACTTTCATTTCAGTCAAAAAATATCTCTATTGACTTCCTTCCTGCCACAGGTGTTCTACAAGCGGGCGGACATGGCCATCGGCTCGCTGACCATAAACGAAGAACGCTCGGAGATTATTGACTTCTCAGTGCCGTTTGTGGAAACAGGGATCAGTGTGATGGTGGCCAGAAGTAATGGGACTGTATCACCATCTGCCTTTTTAGGTGAGAGACTCACTTGGTCTTGAAGTGGATGAAAACATTTGGCTATGGATGTTTTTGCATATTATTGTATTCATTGATTTATTGTAGATTGTCTTTTTGTATACTGCACTTTTAAATAACCAGAATTGAACGTATTTATTTGTATGTTTATTTATTACTGATGTACTCTATTGCCTTTTGTGTGGTACTTTATTCTACTTTGTTTCATTTTTGGGGTAAAGGTATTTCTGGCCACGGTCAGCAGGTCAAAACCTGCTTTCCTGGCATTCTGTCTTATTTACATTTGACAAGTCCCAGTTTTCTTCATCACGTCCCACAGATGAAGTATAAATCTGGAGCGTCTCCATCCTTCAGTGTATTTCACCTGCCTGACTATGCCCTGTGTCCCTGCAGAACCGTACAGTCCGGCGGTTTGGGTGATGATGTTCGTCATGTGTCTGACTGTTGTGGCTATCACGGTCTTCGTCTTTGAATACTGCAGTCCGGTTGGGTACAACCGTAGCCTGGTCAGTGCCAAAGGTGAGAGTGGTCACCGTCCACAGTGAGGTTGTTTAATGGTTATTTTCAGAAGCTGTACCATCTGTATGTAAGTGTTCGAGCACTTCAACTAAGAAGAGTTAAGAGTTGGGGAAAAGACGGAAGATAAATTACTGTATTACTGTTGTTATTTACATTCAGAATCTTTAAATGGAAGTTAAAGTGTAAATATCACCTTCGGTTTTCATTTTCATTTTAAATTAGCGCTAAATATGCTGTTTGATTGATGCATTACAATAAAAAGGATTTTTAAAATTTTGTAAAAATGTAGACACAAGCAGCAAATGAACATTTAAATGTGATTAAATTCATTTATTTTAATACTGGTATCCCTTAATCCCACAAAGAGGAGCAATAAACATTAAAGGTCGTGAGGGGCTTCAGAGAACATGTGGTACCTCAGCCTGTTTACAGTGGCTGCATTTCGGATCAATGCCTGGAAAATTGAGACACTGCAATTTCATCTCAGAGCCATGTGGTCTATAAAATATCTTATAATGGATGAGGACAGGCCACGAAGGCTGCGCTCAGGGCTTGGCTTCTGATCTTTGTTAGATGCCTTTGTTCTCATGACAGAGACATCAAATGGGTTGTATACATTTTAGTTTAGACGTGACGTGATGTACCATGTGACGTGAGTTTTGTCTGAACTGAGTTATTTTGTAGACCATGGCTGCTGCTTCATTTCTTTATTCTTTATTGCTTATTTATGGAGGTCTGAGATTAAAAAAAAAACACTGACTTGTTTTTTGAAAAGTCAACCTGTCAGTCTGGAAGTTAATGGCAAACTACTTATTTTGTAGTTTATGTTGCATAGCTTTTATACAGGGGTGAGTGCATTTCCTCCAGCATTGCCCACGACGTAACTTCCTGTCCTCTTTTAACTTCCTCCTCCCTAGATCCCGGAGGTCCGACGTTCACCATTGGGAAGTCAGTGTGGCTGCTATGGGGAATTGTCTTTAACAACTCGGTCCCCATTGAGAATCCAAAGGGCACTACCAGTAAGATCATGGTCCTGGTCTGGGCTTTCTTTGCTGTCATCTTCCTGGCTTCCTACACAGCCAACCTGGCAGCCTTCATGATCCAGGAGCAATACATCGACACAGTCTCTGGACTGAGCGACAAAAAGGTGCAGAGCTCTGTCACTGTCATTGGCAGCAATGTGTGAGTCATCAGGTGTGTTGCTGTGTTTGATGTACAGCTTAGGAAAAACACAAAGTGGTCTATTTTAGGTGTGTAAACAGTGTGTGGTGGAGCTATGAAAGGCAAATATCCAGAAGTGGCAATGTCATAGCTGTGACTTTTCACTTTCCCCACGAAATATGAAAGAGTTCACCGAGTAAGCGATGAAATTGAATTACATCCCCAGACACTTTAAATGGGGGTGTCTGTGAAAAGCCTATGGAATGTAATACACAAGTGGATTTTCTGGGCAGACTGATTATAATTTCTGGTATCATCTTATGCATATTTGTCTGGCCTGAGGATGTGTTTTATACGTAAGTATTGACAAGGAAATCCATGTTAAACCGTCAGCACGAGAAATGATTTGTAGACTCTTTGCTCGGAGGCAACTGAAGGGATTAAGGAGGCATTTGAGGAAAAGACCGAGCTGTCCACTGCTCATTACGATTCTGGCAAAGTCATTTACAATTCTCGTCTTATTATACATTAACTCTGCTATGCAGAGAGAGAAACTGAGCCGTTCTGACAGAGAGTCCATAGGTAATTGAACAGCAGCATGGTACGGCAGCATGGTGGGAATGGACGGTTGAACTGCTGTTTGTCCAGCTGTGCTGAACCGCTTAGGTTAAGTAAATGTAAATGAGGTACAAGAAAAAAGTGACCTTGTATCAGAGGAGAGAGAGATGGAGACGAGCACAGCCACTCTGACGACACAGCGCTGTGTTCAGGCAGGTGATTAGCTCGTCCCTACAGAACAGACTTCACTTATCAACGAAGTCGGGGGGGGGCAACACATCATGTTAACTCTGACATCGCCCAACCTCTGAAGCAGATGTTTGGACATTCAAAGTATCTCGACACCACAGATTCATCTCCTGTTTCCTTCCTACAATCAAACGTGAGACAAACAGTAAGTCCTGAAATAATCAGGAGACAGGGGACTTTCTTAGAGAGGGCAGAGACGATTCAGCTGACTGAGTTACTGTAGTCGATTCCTCCTGGCTTTTAACCTTTGTCAGACTCTTTGAGCTCATCATCTGTCACAGCTGTAATTCTTTATTAATCTTTATAATTCTATAATTCTTTAATTCTTTGCTGTTTAGCAGATTTTCTCTGTGGTTCAGACGTCGGGAGGCGCTATGAACTCCTTTTCAGTCGACATGATTTTATTTCCTCTATGGCAGAAAAACACACACTAACACACACTAACACCAGCGGGTTAAACTTGGCTGACTGATACTTGAAAACATTCACTAGCCGAGCAGCATTAAGGCTACAATACTACCCATAATGCAACACTCTGTAAAAGACCACAGTTACACTTGTACTCTCTTCATTCAAAAAAAAGATCTGATGTAATGAACAAATAATAGTCACATCCTAAAGAGCAACATAAACCCCCACTTTTTCAAACCTAATGCCCAGAAAAAAAAAAAGTGTCTCATATTCAGGCCAACACCTCATCATTCTGTCTATTCTTCACATGAACTATTTCTCAGGAGGGATTCCACCGCAGATGGTGTCGTATGCTGCACAGATTATAAAAGCTCTTAGGGACAAACTTGAGATTTTGGGTGTATAAACTTAACCTTGAGAGATTGCTCGAGGTTTGATATCAGAATGTCTTCACTAATGTACTGTGAACGTATTTGCATAAGGTTAATGAAAAAGTGCAATTCTGTCGATTGTATTTCCAGCCTGTCCCCACTTCCTGTCCTCACAGCTAATTAAATGCATATAGTACTGCCAAAAGCAAAAGGATAAAAGAAGAAGTTCATTTCTTACTGCAGACAAGAAAAGGATGAAGGAAACTTGAATCCCTCTGGACACGGCGTCCTGGACACAGGGTTCATTGCTGATTGTCACGTCTCTGAATTATAGAGTTAGATGTGTAAGTGAACAGAGAAAGAGGCCGGCAGGAAAACTGGCACAAAAGAACTGAGACAGAAATCACAAAACTACCAAAGTGGTGAAAGTCATTGTGTTATTAGCTAAGAGCTTTTTATCTGGGCCTCACAGCTAGAACAACATTTTAAATGGTGACGAGAGACGAGGACAGTAATGAAACCACAAACAACCATCAGGGCGGTGGGACAAGGTCTCCGCCATGATAACAATTCTATTCACATATTTTTGGAGAAAAAAGGCGAAATAATTTCTCTTCGACGATGTGCAACCAATCAATAACAAAGATCCTTTTTGTCTTTATCGATCTCGACAGTTTCAAAAGCCACAGGAGCAGTACCCTCCGTTCCGCTTTGGTACCGTCCCAAATGGCAGCACAGAGCGCAACATAAGGAGTAACTACCCCGAGATGCACTCCCACATGGTCAAATACAACCAGAAGGGAGTAGAGGATGCCCTTAACAGCCTCAAAACAGGGTAGGTGTCTGCCAAGCATCGTAAAAAAAAAAATATATATATATATAAAGAAGAACTGAGAGGCCCAACGGAGCCAAGCGGTTATATAATGGCCATTTGAGTAAAAATCCTTTTGTTTACCCTACAAGGAAACTGGATGCCTTTATCTATGATGCTGCTGTGCTGAATTACATGGCTGGCAAAGATGAGGGCTGCAAGCTGGTGACCATTGGCAGTGGGAAAGTGTTTGCCACCACTGGCTACGGCATCGCCCTGCAGAAGGATTCACGCTGGAAACGACCCATCGACCTGGCCCTGCTCCAGTTCCTGGCTGATGGTAATTTCTTCAGTATATATACACAGCAAATCTGAATTTCATAGAGTGTTGCCAATAATGCTTGAATAACAACTGCATTTGCACTTTTTACATGAACCTGAAAGGGAATGAGTGGGAGAGGAGGAAAAAAAAAAAAGTCCATAACGGACTGTTCAGATACATGTGTCAATAAAACTTTAATATGTGGCACTTACTCTGCCAACCTAAGCTCCTCAGGTAAGTTATTTTGAAGCCTCCAGCAAATGTCTGTGCACCTTTGGCAAGATTATGCAACACAAAGTAAGAGGGATGATGCAGCACATTGCATAATATGTCAAACCGGAAAGGCCATACACAAAGTGTTGTGATATTACAATCAGTGCGTGTTTAGAGAGTTGTACCAGGGCTGCTGGTTATTTGAGAGAGTTTCAGTATTTAATTAGTCACTTTAAAGCACTGAATAATACATCGGTTATGTAAACAGGACTGAAGTCTGTAATTCTGTGCTTCTCACTCACAGGTGACACACAGAAGCTCCAGACTGTCTGGCTCACAGGTATCTGCCGTAATGAGAAGAAAGAGGTGATGAGCAGTAAGCTGGACATTGACAACATGGCCGGGGTCTTCTACATGCTCCTTGTGGCCATGGGCCTCAGCCTGCTGGTTTTTGCCTGGGAACATCTGCTCTACTGGAAACTACGACACTCAGTACGGAAATCAGAGCGCCTGGACTTCCTCCTCGCTATCAGCAGAGTAAGTCATCCTCACATAACCGCACGGTGGTTTAGATCACATGATAGATTTTATTATCTTCATGCAAGATTTAAATATTTGGTCTGTAAAATGTAAGAGCAGCGCAGCTCCAACTCCTGTCATCACAAATACTTGGCATATTAGCGACAGATATAGTTGTGGGCTCATTTTATAGCATCCACCAAGTTGTGTATGCTCTATAAATATTTTCAAAGTTGAAGTAATTCAAACACCACACAAGAACGAAGTTTCAGACAGTGTAATAATTAAACGTGACGGCCTTGCTGCCTGAATAAATGCAGTTATTGTCTCCTTCTGAGGTATCCTTCAAAACAGCCTGAGAAATGTTAGTCAAATCGGTACACAACCAGCACAGCTCAAGGGCAGCAACTATAAAAAAAGATGAAATAAAATGAGTTTAAAGCAACTGAAGGACTTCGTGGACACTTGCTGAAATATTGTGATTGTCAAGATCCCTAAGAAATTGAATTTAAATTGCCCCATTAAAACACCTTAATCTGTGTGTCGGCCGTGGTCAGAGGTGGGATTAAGTATTCCAAACTGACACACAGTTTGAAAGTAAAATAAAGCTGGTGGGACAAAAATGAAACTAATATGGTGAGTGCATGATCAGCAACTCATTTATATGCCTGAGCCGTTTTTAAGATCAGGCTGTGTGCAAACAACACTTCAAACACAGCAACACAAACATGAAACTACCAGAAACGACAATGAATCTCTTTCTGCAGTGACACTTCTCCATATAATTGTTTTCACCTCAGTTGCTCACAAAGTTAATAGAAATTCTATAGAAACGGACCTAAATTAATCACAGTGACTGTAGTGAAACAGAATTAAAAACCTTTGGGAGTTGAGTTGTTGGGGTTCATTCTGGTCTCTGATGAGGCTTAAAGATTGTAATTTCACCCTTCTGTCTCTCTGCAGGGCATCTACAGCTGCTTCAACGGAGTAGAACAAACTGACCACAATGGGAGCATGCAGAGTCCAGACGTCACTACCAACTACACACAAGCCAATATGCTAAAGATGCTGAAGACAGCCAAGGACATGGTGTCCTCTGCCAGAGTGGAGAACTCTCTAGATAATGCCACCAAAACAATAGAGAACTGGAGCAGGCGGGGGGCCGACAACGTGCGGGCTGGCCTGCCACCCAGAGTGACGACCACAGACATGACCCATGGCCGTCTAGCCTACATCCCCAGCGTCACTGACAACCATTCACCGTACCCTCAGAGGGCCCTCACACCCACCTTCCCAGTTCATTACGGGGACGCTTCCACCCAGCCCCTCCTCGACAAGCCCCGTGTGGTGACCCGGCCCACCCCACTCCGCTACACGCTGCCCACCCGCAGCAGTCAGCACATCTTAGAGAGGACTCTGCCCATCTCCAGCCTCAGCAGCCCTCATATCGCCATAAGGGATCCCGCTCCCTCGGGTACACCTAACCCCCACCACAGCAGCAGGCTGTATGTGGAGAACCAGGCCCGGCACCCCACGTCCCCTTTTGTTCCTTACAGGGAGTTTCAGGTGCCCGATATCTACGTGGAGCACAAAGGGCCTCTGAGGAGGAAGTTTAGCTACCCCCCTGACTGCGTGAGCCGAAGGAGGAGGTCCCACAGCTACATGTTTGATGCTACAGACCCCAGAGTGAGAGGAGACTACGAGGAACCTCGATCCTGCCTAGCTGAGTTGAGGGCCAATCACCTGCTGAACAACCATGCCCCTGATGCTGCTGCCATGCCCTGCACTGCGAGGCATTACCCAGGCGGCAGCACCAGCTGCAACTCCTGTATGAAGTCTTATCTGGAGCCCGAAATGGATGATATACCACTGCTGGGGAAGGACAAACTCAACCGCCGCGCCTCATTTCTCAGAGCCACATGGGGCAACGATAGGGTCCATCAGGTAGATGAAACAAAGCCCTCCACATCCACATCTCCCTCCTCCCGCGTAGACATGCCTGACCTCTTTCCACGGGTGGTAGTGGCCAACCCAAAGTCCCACAAGCTATATGGCAGTCTGGGCCACAACCTGTCCTGCTACCCCTTGGCTGCTGAGCCTGCCTACTTGGACCCAGCCCACATGGGCTCCTACCCCTACAAGCAAAAGCTCAAGTACTCCGAGTCCACCCGGCTGCCCTCGTACAGGGAAGCCATCCTGCAGAACGCCGCCGCCCTGCGACGCTCGTCCTCCACAGTGGTGCACAGACACTACTCCACCTACCTGAACTCGTACACAGACTTACCAGTGTATGTGGGGCCACTGGCCCAGGGACCGTCCCAGTTGTATGACGGTTCCAAGGACATGTGCCACTTGTTTCCCTGTACAAGCCACTGCCCAGATAACGCAGCTATGCTGCCTCGTATGAGTGACAGGCAGGTGGTTTACCACAACAATATGTTTGGGGCCTATGATGGCACAGGAAGGAGGGAAGACCCAGGCCCTGGGAGCAGAGAACGGAGGCAGGTGTTGGTGGCGCGGAGAGTCAACAGTCCCTATGTGCCAAAGCCCTGGGGCAGGGTATCCAGCCTGGAGTCTGAGGTCTGAGCCACCATCCTTACTGGACCTCCACCTGGCTGTCAGACTGACCCCTCTGAGGAGGGGTATATGCCTGGGAGTTCTCCCCTCAGCCTCTGGTTAAAGCAAAAATTAAACTCTACACCAACAGTGTATTTGAGAGTGCCGACTCTCAATTATCAGTGCAATAATATCTTAGGCAGCAAAATGTAAAGGAGAAGACACTGACTAGCAAATTACTGCTGGGACTTTGTAAGCCAAACTTAAAATACTAAAAAAAGAAAAGGCAATGTTGAAAAGTATTTAATACATAAGAATTTAACCCAATGATTGTTATTTAAAGGATTTTTAAATGCTGTGTTGTTATGTGAAAGAATTCTGGGAGACAATATACTGTAGCCTCTCAATCTGATTACAACTTGAGACATTTCCTTATTCTCATTTTTTAAAAATCATTTTAGTACCCAATATTTCGACTGAGAGATAAATTATTAAGATAATTTTGTGATCGAGCCCCTGACACATCTACCGTGGATTTTCAAAGTCCATCACCTTGGGTGCAAAGTTGCTGTGAGGCTTTCTGCTCCATCGGTCATCAGAGTAATGTTGACTGCGACTGAAAAAAGGGAAAACCATAAAAAAGTATGACGTGTATTTCCATTGTTACACTAAACTTTAATAAAGAACAAGGTCATCTCAAGGGCCTTTTGGAATCATCCGTCATCTATTATGTCAGTCTGGCAACTCACACACAGCTGATACTGAATGTCTGGGCTCTGACCTCAGGCACCAGCAAAGTGCCTCCAGTCATCACTGGGTCTATAGTGAACTGAGATAGATAAATCCTGTCAGCTGTGCAGCACGTAATTAAAACCTCATGCATATTAAAAAATCACAAGAATTCAAGGTTTGAATCAGACACGTGGTCCTTTTCAAATATTAACAGTGACAAGCAGCAGATGACCAGTACATGGGTGTGACCTTCAGACTGGCAGTGAGTGCAGCTGACTGTAAACCATAAAACAGACGCTTGGCAGTTTAGATGCAATTATGACATAATGAACAGCAAAATTAAGCGGTCATAAAATCTGATTTGAGTTTTCACATTTCTCTACTGCGTAACGTTAAAGTGAGGAAATGAGTGTGACTACGTAAGACGTACGAGTTATTAATCTGTACATCAAACCACCAGCAGTCAGCTGTCATATTCCCAAGCAAACAAATGGTGACTGAACATAAACTAACAATGTGCATGTTCGTACAAACATCTTGTTGTAAAAGTTAGTGATTGATGAGTGACAGCTGAATGTAAACTGCTGGAGGAAACACACACACCAAGCTGCATGAACACAAACATTTGCTTCAGAGTGCATGTCTATGAGAAACTGCAACTACTGTACAAAAATTACAGAAAATAATTATTTGAACTGGCTCTGTGCAATAAACACTTATGTTTACATCCCTAGAGCCAATATCCAGTATTACCCTCAGCCTCAGGGCTGGTTACCAGAACAACAACAACAAACAGGAGGGGAATACAACACGAGACCAATCCAGCCACAACACTCGCCACTCAGACTCCATCTATCATATTTGATCACAGTGAAAATCAACAGCATTAAAGCATCATAATACACACGTCAAACCACATCCAGAGGTGAATTAAGTCCCGCACAATAACAAATCAAATCATAACTGAAACCACTGCAAACCTGTGATCTATAACAGCAGCATAAGAGAAGAAAGTAGAAACAAAAACCAAAAACAAGCAGCAGTGTCAGCAGCTGTATTTACAAGCACATAAACAGTGAGTGAACGGAGCGAGCGAAGTGTGTGTCCCAATTCCATATTACACAATAACTGTGTACAGTACATTATATACCCATGTTTAAAGATAGTTTACAAGAAATCAATAAACTTTACTGTTTTATACAGAAACTAATACAATGTGTGTGTCGTCAGCTTCGAAATGCCAAAGATTTAATACTTGCATTCTGTTTTCCTGGAGTTGTTTAACCTCCATCTGCAATTTAAATATCTTTTTCTATTCCTTGGTGCATGGCGTCGTAGTGCTGTTTTGAATATATTAATGTTTTTCACTTTTTCAAAACCACCAGCAAGCACTATGGAATTGGGCCACAACTATAAATTCACAAAGGCATTTTAAGACCAGGAGCAGAAACACTTACCCTGAAGTGAGGTGAAGTCATCAGGGTGTTGGAAATAACATCCACAGCTCTGTGCTGCATGGAGAGGACATATGTGAATGGAAATTAGTGCTGCAATATTATATTAAATCATGTAAATAGGCTGCATGCAAGACAACGCTGATGTTTATGACATTAAAATCAACATCCAATATTACCCTTAGCTTCCAGACTGTTTACAGTGAGATAAGAGAAATAAAACAACACAGGCTCATAACAATCACTACTCCAATATCAGTATTTACTTTTTAATCACTGCACAAATCTACAGCATGAAAGCACCAAAACACGTGTGTGGAACAACAGCTCAGAAAAGAAATGAGCTCAGGAATGAGCTCAGTAAACTGAAATCACAGTTTATACCAATGCAAACGCTGCACACAGACATTAAACAGCAGCATGAGAGCAGGTATCAGCAGCACCTGAGCCAAGTGCAGACATAAACTCACAATATGTTAGAACAGCAGACTCTTACTTGTTGCAGTCAGTGACTTACAGCTGATTTAGATAAGAACCACCGCGGTTAACGATGGACGGGAGGACAGACAGACAGACAGACAGACAGACAGACAGACAGAGACACCTATCACAGCAGCCAAACTTCCCGGTTCTAATGGCTGGATCTTGTCTGGCTCACACAGCCTGTCTGTGAAACGCAGCCTCGCTTCTTTCACCTTCCGCCTCCTGCTGAGCTGCTGAGAGAACATGAGGTGACTCCTGACTCACCTGTTTCCAGGTGTGTTCAACAAAACGACTCTGCAGCGAATTACAGTCGGTCAGCAGAGTCACATCTGGGCGCTGATGTTCACGTACAAAGCACAGAAAATGCATTTTCTCAGATTACAATAAACCTAGTGAAGTATTTTAACGGAGCTTTTCACGTCCCCACCTGCCTGACAGCAGGACACGTTGGACAGGTGTCTGAGTTTGGGGCGTCCCCGTCTAGTCTGCAGGGGCCCGCAGAGGGCGCTCACACCGTGGATGAAGGTTATTTAATTAATGGAGTAAATAATAGATCCGGGGCTCATCCAGACCACACACAGTGAGAAACACACATACAATATGACCTCAACATCCTCTGGTCTGACCCTAATCAGTGCTGTGTGTTAAATATCTTATATACAGACAGGTTGCTCCATGCACAGCCTGAGCCCTGCATCTGCTCCACACAGTCAATGCAAGGCTGTCCTCAGGCCTGTTCCTTGTTTTAGACGGTTTAATGCTGGGATGAGCTGGGAGTGCTGTGATAGTGATGAATGTGTTCCTCTCATCTCCAACATGAAACACACAGACAGAGGAGGAAATTTCATGCTTCCTTCTTTCTGGGCTCCTGTATGAAGGAAGCCCAGTTCCACCACATTTGCTAGTAATTGTGTTTGCAGCTTCTCTTGCTGGTCCCATAGTAACTGCACCAGCATGGACACCATCCTGTCTTAACTGGATTCTCATTAAGATGATACATTTTCAGTGAACATCCATGTGATCTATTTTCTGCATAAATACCCATCCATTCTTTTAATATAATTAAATATAATATAATTGAAGGTCTTTCTGGATGCTTTACATCTCTGCACTGACCAACAGCAGCCTCTCACTGACTAATGAGCGCTCTTCACTGAAGCTCAGTATCATATAGAAACACGAGTCCTAATGGACAAAGAGAGATTAAGGCCACAAGCACTTAATAAGTGTGAGAACCGACTCTCAGATGAATAAACTAATTTCTGGAGCCCTTAAGTAAATGTCTGAAGATTCTTTCACTGTGCTCACACAGACCACTGACCAGACCGATCTCCATTCATTTCAAACTGTAATTAATGAGTACTTCTGTGATCTGTGGGCTCTGTAACGTGACTAATTCATTCCCTCTTTATTCCTCTTTGAAATGTATTAATTCGTAGAAGGTGAGAACGCAAAGACAAGCGATGTAACACATTTCAGGTTCCCACATAAATACGGAACAAGATTATATCTAGAATCTGGGACAGTTTATGAATATGATTTCACTCTCGATTCCCTCAGCATATTGAAAATATTAAAATGAGATAGAGGTACAGCTGAGCTGCTGATGTGCATTTGCAGTCAGAGAAAAGTTGACTACAAGCCTGAGGTGTTCGCTTTTGAAGGTTTTTAAGAAGATGGTGTCTAATGTTCCATTAGATGAACATTTCACTTCCACTGCTGCCACCCTGAAACCAGCTGATTTATTGTCACTCTCCCCATCAGCTGACATGAACTGCAAATATAACCATCCTGTCAAGGTCCTTCCCTCAGCAGACCCCACGTCCTACCTGGACCTCCCAGGTCCCAGGACAATAAGACACACCTGCTGAGGACTGGACCACTTTTCTATGAATCTGAGTCTCTATCAGCTAATAATCAAACATCAGCCAGTGTGTGAGATGCTGTTTCATCAGAGAGATGGTGGAACATCCTCTGTTTGATTCAGCCACTACAGGCACTCTGAAAAGTGTGTTTGTTAGTTTGTTTGTTCGCAGTGTTTTGTTGCTCTCAGAGGTTCAATGACTCTGGTGCTGTACTCATCGAACACCGTTTCTTTATTGGAAAAACAACCAAAACAATCAGACCTCTGATGACAGTAAAATGAGTGGAATAAAATGTGCACAGCATCAGTGCTGCTGTCGTCTCTAAAATCAATATATCAGCGACAGACAATAGCTAACACGAAAACCACGTCAGACTGTTGGTTTGATTGCCAGGAAATTTATAAAGTATGATCCATCTGCATGTTCACTAACCCGGCTGCCTCGTCCGACGGCTGACATTCAGCCTTATTTTATTCTTTTTACCATTCTGGAAACTCTGAAACACAGAAAACGACTCCATGACAGGTCACTTTCATTTTTTCTTGTGGACAGCTGTCATCTCACAGGTCAAAGGTGAGAGGTGTACGCTGCCCGGATTTTCAGCATATTCACTGTGTGCAGGAGATCAGTGAAGCAGCTGCAGTGTGTTTCAGTGTGTTTCTGTAGATACTGGTCTGTTCACACAGTGTATCTGAAGAAACAAACCAATTCTCAGAGCTTCAGTTTGTTTCTGCTGCATCTTCTCTCAGACCCCTCTGTTTAACCCACAGACAATGTGTTAGTGACGTGTTTAATCAAACCACCTGGATAGGTAAAAGCTGGCAGAGAGCCAGACTTCACTCACACACTCTCACACACACACACACACACACACACACACAGACCCATCAAGGCCCTTCTCATTAGCTCAGTCGTGAGGTGTGGACCGGGGCTGACCAGCTGAGCAGGTTTCTGCAGAGACCGAGGCCTGCTGTTTGTTTGATGAATCCTTGAACTCCCCTTCCACTGCAGGGATGACAGCTCTGTGGATGGAAATACAAACCTTCAGGGGGGTGGACAAAATAACGGAAACAGCACGTTAAAAAGATTCAACTTATATCTAATTAAATCACAGATATAAAGGCAACAAAGCAGAGAAGTGGAACAGGTCACCTTTAAAAGATGTGTCATAATGAGCACCTTTACTTTGTGAGTTTTCAAAGTAAAGTGATGCAACCGAGGTAAAAAGAGCAAGCAGTCGGTGCTGCTGCACTGCAGGTGTATCAGTCAAACATTACTTCAAGAATGAAAGCGACTGACTCAGAACCATGACCATGTTTAGACATCCAGAGGAGGGAGGAGTGAAAAGAAATCTACAGCCTGGTCAAGTCAAAAGACAAAAAGACAGAAGTCAAATTTTCTGTACAGAGGTGGACACTCCTCCAACACATGAAAAATTCCATGCTGTTTTTTTTACCACATTTATCACCTTTATTAATTAGTGAGTGGGGTAATAAAGAGTTAAATGAGTGCGTGTGGTATTAGGGCAGTCCTGTCAATGCAGTTCTGATGAATGAACTGAATCCATTTCATCAGGGCTGTTATTAACTGTATGAAGCCCAGGGGAGGAGGGGAGGAGGGGAGGAGGGGGTGCTGACATGAGGTCAAAGGGTGCAGCAGATTAGGCTAATGGAAGAATAAAGTAATGCAGTAAAGTATATGGGTATGGATTAAAGCTACAGTGTTGACCCCTTGATGTTGCCAATTATAAAATGCAGAAGCATTATGCAAAGGGGGAAGATCAATATTCCAATCTATAGATGATGATTTTTCAAAAACTCCAGCGATGGACAGAACATTTATCAAACAGTATGAAGTGAACTGAATTATATATTTGTCTGAGTATTTGTTTATATTTTATATTTATTTGTATTCATGTGATATAGAGAATTATGTTAGATAAACGTAGGTTCATATGAAAATGAGTTCCTTTCTGTTTTCCATTGTCTTGTTTTTTTCTGGGAAGCACAAAAATGTTTTGTTTAGAAAGATTAAAAAAAAAACAAAACCGGTTCAGACATGGACAGTGCATAAAGAGCACACTCACACAAAGTTACGTAATTCCATTTGGGTTTGACATGACATGAAATTTGAATATGAAGGATTATCTAAGTTTATTTATTTGAGTTGCAGGAATTGGCCACAACTGAGCCGCTTCTCCTACCAAAGGTCAAGTTAAAAATGCCTGTGGTAATATGTTCAGTTTTAGCCCCTCTGACTGAGGGAAGGCAACACAGAGCACGTGATACCACACCTGTGTATCACCAGTTCAAAAAAAAAAAAAAGATAATCACATACCGTCAGGGTGTTTTACAATCTGAAGAAACTGACTGAAAACAGAAAATAAAAGCATGATGTGTGACTTAATTCAAATTTAGTCTCTACCAGCTCATCAATCCACATAAATGTCTTTCACAAATGTGCACAAGTGAATGAAATGCATCAGTTTCAGTCTTTAGAGGACGGATTCATAAGCCGGGGAGTCAGGCTTGGTACCGGCCCCTGGTGATTCCAGTCTGCAGGCATCCAGCCAGTCCTCCAGGCCCACAGGGCATCAGCATTACGATGTATTTGTGGGCAGATGCCGTGACATCTGGGCCCTGGGTTAGAAAGTAACCATCAGCGCGTGCTGGCGCTGAGAAAACTACAGGCGATGCTGGGCCTGCCAGTGCGCAGGGCCAGGAGCCCTCAGCGGAGCAGATTGGTGGCCATGATGGAGCCTGATTTCCATCATCCATTATCCAAGACCTGCAGATAAGTCAGGGTCCCACAGGATCCTTCCTCTGAGCTGCACTCTCAGGAAAAGATGGTGGGCCACATGTGAGGGTCTGTGGTGCCAGGACAGCAGGGGAATGGGATGGTGCAAATGTGTTCAGTACTTACAGTGGCATTCTGCTGTGTGTTGGGCTTGGATCATGTCATCTGTTTGAGGAGCAAAGTTGCCTGGTGGAATGGATTGTTGAGATTGACATCCAGCCACAGCAGTTGTTTGGATTTGGACGTAGAGGTCTGTCAGAGCAGACGTGTTTGTGAGTACAGTAGATCAAAGGTTGATTTGGTTTGGTTTCTCAAGAATTCACATGCAGACAAACCCAATCTGTAATTTCATGACTTGTTGCACAGAGAGATAACAAGATTTTTTTTTACTTTAGAATTTAAGGCTTGTCGATTATTATTGTTAGATCGTTATTATTATTATTATTATTAGGTTTTCTTTTCAAATACGTTGATTTTTTTGTACAGTGCCAAAATTATGGGACAAATACAGCATAACCATGGGTTCAAAATGAGAATGCCTTCCTCTAAAAAACAAATCCATAGGTCGTCTGTGCAATCAGCTTAACACAATCCACTGTAACATTTTATTGGCAGGCACCCTCTAGCAGCCACAGCACTTATGTTGGGATCAAAGGAGGAAGTTAAGTATGTAGTATACTGAGGGATTTAAGTCTGCATTAAGAGGAGGTTGGGCTGGTTGACCAAACACGGGACTTTCACTCAGGGGACTGCTCATTCCTCGTTTCAAACTGATAGTCATCAGCAAGCACTTAACATGTTTATTACAGTAAACATGACTATGTTTACTGTATGTGGTACACCTCCTGCACACTTCCAGGAGACACTCCCATGGGTCGTATCAGAGGGTCGGGACAAACAACCTATGTCGTCGTTCAGGTTGAAGGACAAAATTATCTTAGTCGACCTGACGTGTGACATGTTGAAAGTTTGATGACACTGGACCATATGGCCTTACCTCTAAAATCTCAGGCTGGTTACCATTTAGCCTTTAATCACTGACTTTCTCAAACCACAGAGTGCCATCTGGCCCAGCCATTCAAACCAGTGACCTGCTGTTCACACACACACACACACGTCTCACAGCGTCTGTAACTGAATGACCGTAACCCTTTCAGGTTCTGGGACGTGACAGCAGACATCAGGATAGTGGAGGAAAGATGTGATTTAAAGTCCATTATTTTAAATGTTATATATATTTGTATATATTTCTGGAACATTTCTTTTGTCACTTCAGCTGCACCTGTTTTATTGTACATAAACATACCATAAAACCCTGTTGGATGGTTAGAAACATTAGAATCTGAACCCTAATGAAACCCATTTGATCTCCCCTCTGTGTCTATCGGGGAGTCAGCTCAGTGACATTCTGACATTGATGAGTATTCCCCATTAAAGTGGCATGCTATTAATTAAGCCGCAGTTTGATCAATTAACACAAAAAGCAGCGACTCGAGACCATTTGGACACACATTGATTTTATGACCTCCGCTTGTTCTCCTCCCTCCTCCTTAAACCGCAGTCATGTCACTAATGTTGTGCCACATGCATTCATTCCATTGATATGTGTTCATGTCCATGTCCTAAATCTTCATTGCACCTCATACAAATTTCTGAGCTTGTTTGAGTGTCCACAAACTTTTGGCCATGTCACGTGTCTGCATTGAATTTCTCCTTTTCACCCTCATTTCACTGAGCATGTGAAATTTAGCTGGATGTAATGTACCACAACCCACACAAGTCAGAAGACAGATAACAGACGCAGTTTGCTAACAGTCCTGGTGTACACTGATTTCTTGGCTGTGGATGGATGTTCGTCAGGGTCCAAATTTAAGAAGCTAACTGTTTATTCATAGCAACATCTGAGTGTCGCACCGGTCCGAGCCAACAGCAGTTCATGTTTTTATGTGAACTCAGTGTCGGGACCCACCAACTGAAGCCAGACTGGATGTGGTACCACACACTGTGTGAGCTGTCACAGCTGAGGTTTGATCACTGTTAATAAGGCCAATATTGGCTTTTTGTCAAAAACTGAACATCAGCTGATCATTGTCATCCACTGCCGATGTCATCAGGTATCGACCTTCAAAATCCCATATCAGTCACATGCCCCCTCTCATCATGTGCTTAATCCTCTAGCATTGCGTGTCTTTGGTTATGGCTGGTGCAAGGGCAATGGGAGTGCTTTAATGGGGTCCTCTCTTCCTCCTCCATTTCATTTCCCATGTCTGTGAGAGCGACATGAAAAGAGGGCAGGCTCATTATGGAGAGCTATTCTCTCTCTGGTAATGAGACAGTGCCGGAGCCAAGGTTAAGTTAAAAAAAGAAGAAGAAGAAGAAGAAGAAGAATTCTGTTTTGTATTCGCTCATTCACCTTTTCTTCAGCTCATTTGTAAGAATACTGTTGAGACTGTTGTTTGTATGCAACGCTGGGAAGCCTGTGAATAATCAAGGTAAAATCAATAGAAGCTTAATGTTCCCAGAAGAATCGCCAGTGTCAACATGTTTGTCCATTTAACCTCTTCCTCTTTTTTAAAGGAATGGCTTTACAGAAGGAGCTCACTCACTCAATCAATCAATCAATCAATCAATCAATCAATCAGTCAATCAACGGACTGAAGGGACTGAATGATATGAGACACTTCCTCTACCTGCAAAAATGATGACGAGAGCAGCTTTTACATAACAGGACACGTCATCCAAACATTACTAGTTTGTCTGGGATGATGAATCACTCCGGTCATCCCGAGTGCCTGTCGGTCCAAATGCCCAGGAGATCTTCCAGTAAATGACCTTCTGGTCAAACCAAGAGTCTCTCTGCTCGGTCCAAATGCTCCCTTCTTGTCAGTCCATCCAAACACCCCACTGTTCAGCCCTGCTGCCCCTCTGGTTGGCCCAGATATCCCTGAAACTGTCTGAGATGCCCAAGCACCGTCCTCATCAGTTTAAATGCCCAAATACCATGAGATGCTTTTTACCCCCTTTGTGCTTATGGACTCTGTGCACACCACAGCTACTGTGCAGATCCCAGGTGTGACTGTGTGTAGCTGTGTGAGTGCTGTGAGCCGCAGTGTTTGCTTAAAAAGAGTGTTCATGCACAGCAAACCTTCCCAGGATAAATAAAGCATAAAGAAAATCAACAACAGCCGTTTCAGTGGACATCAATCAGCCGTTGTATATGAACATCATAAACTGCTCGCAACATCCCCAAACCATCTTCAAGGCCAGGAAATGTAGTTACAGTAAAGTGTCATAAAGCATGTCCTCTGCTCCTTCTCTCTCCAGACAATACCATCCATCAGTTCAGCTTGATCCATGAATTGTTTTCGGCTCCGTAGTTAATGAGCCAGCAGCCCGGCAAGGAATCGACTCGTCCTCATACCCTCCTATGGATTTCACCATCACAGACATTACATATGGTTGACTCCTGATCATTTTTGTTATTGATTTTCTTCACAAGGCCAAACGTGGCACAACAACGACGCTGGATAAATGACCAGATAAATCTGCTGTGATACATGCAGCATGCAGGTGGTTCCACTCTGCAAAACGTAAGTACGTAAGTCTGCAGCAAACACAGAGATGAACGGTCAGGAGAGTGAGGGTCACCCGGACAGTGTCAGGTGCAGATGAAAAGATCATTTTTGACCATTTTAATAATTCATTGACCCAAAAAGACATAAAATGACGACAAAATGAACACAAACAATTCAGCTGTTTTTAATAAATAGTAATCTCACCCTCTCACACGAGAGAGGCTTTTATTTAAACTGTGTAGTACATTACAAGTGTTTTACACTGAACTGAGTACAACAAAAGTAACATGCACAAAGAAAAACAGGATAAACATAAACAAAATGCAAAAAGGAAAATATTAAAAAGGGACCTGCACACAAACTACTGTTAAAGACAGCAGCAGTTTGTGTGAGAGGGAGGTGAGGAGCTGTGGGCTCACAGCCACTCTCTTCTCTGAAGTGGAAATTTCCCCAGAGGAAATCAGCGAGAAAGTAGAAACCATTTATGTGCTCAGTCCTCCCTATTGCAAAGAAATTATCCTGTACAAACCCCCCACATTTCCGGGAGCCGAGCTACCTCGACCTTCACCACGCTCTACCTGTTGTGAAGCCTCTCAATTTGCAGCCCATTTTGTGCTGGATATAAAAGTGGAGCGAGTCCGACCATCAGAGAATAACATGCACTGACACATCCATGAATTCCAATGAAAAACAAACCGGCACAAGCGAAAGAGCAGCATGCAGTTTACTTCACTGCTGAACTTCAGGTGTAACAGGACGTCTGTGGGTTCACTGAAAGAAAGTTTTCCTCGGACATAATTCCACAATTCCACAAACATAACTGAGACATGTAACACAGAGTAAACTACGGACACACTCTGTCTGGTGACGGACTTCCTCGAGCTCACCTTGTTTTTTTTTTAATTATTATTTTAATGTCAAATAATCTGAGATAAAACTCTGTATCAGTCCACCCATCTGTCCAACACCTCACACTGAGTCAACAGTCGAAACCCCAGTAATGGGTTCACTTTACACTGAGCCTCAGTGATCTGATAGAGAGAGACAGTGCAGTCACTGTTCCTGTGTACGTCTCCAACTGGTCGACAGATAAGGCAAACAGACAGCTGAATGAGCAAAACAACACACGTCCCTCAGCAGGACAAGAAGACGGAGGCTGAAAGACGAAACAACGCGGAGCATCAGAGAGAGAAGAGTCTTTTTATCAGGAAGCAGGAGAAACGGTGTTTAATCTCCACTTTAACAGATCCCCCGCCATAGTGTGTGTGTGTATGTGTGCGCGTGTGTGTGCGTGTGTGTGCGTGTGTGCTCTTGGACCACATCAGCAGCTGAGTGTGTCCTGACACTTTGCCCTCTGCTGGGCCCTCAGTCCCTCAGGTCTTGCATTCTACACAGATTTGTTCCCACTTTACTCGCCCTCTTGACACTTTTCGCTAACTCAGTTTTTATCTGTTATTTATCATTTCTTTTTTCTTTTTTTTTTTTGCAGAGCATGTGGAAACATTTCAAAGTTACTGGCAGCAAGGTCAAAAGTTTCTTCACATCACAGAGAACATGGACAAACTTCAGGCACTGGAGACCGACAGTTTTAGGACAGGTTTCCACACCAGGTTTTTATTTGTGATCTTGTGTTTTTGGTTTTGAAACTCTTAAATGTCCGTGAATGCTCCTGTTACACACCCTGCTCACACATATCACAGAACAAAGAGTCCACCTAACTCAAAAATCTGGTGAAAAGGTTCAAGAAGCAGCTGCAGAGGTCAAAGGCACCTGTGGAGTGTCTCATCATGTGCTTTGTGGGTATGCTGTGCTCTTTTGGAACCATTCACAGGAGTTTCCTCCATTACGCTGAATTTTATTTTCTCTGTCTATAATTATTCCAATAACACACACCAGAGTCCATAAACAGGGACCTGGAAGGATCTGAAATACTGGAATGTCAGACAGGTACAGGCAGGTGGCCGTCTGTGTGTTGATAAATGTTTTGGCACATTAAATCTGGCTGTGTACTCTTATGACTCGACTCCTTGTTCCTCTGATTTCCTGCTTTGACTCTTTGATGAAGCCGTGGATTCTTCTGTTCACTTGCAGATGCTTTATTTGCTATTCATCAGTGTCCAAGACTCAGGAAACTTTTTTTTTGAACGGCCGCCAACATCGCACCATCTGTTTCCACCTGCCCAACGCTGGAGATGCATGCTGCATGAGAAATTGATATCTGGTGCTCCAGCTCCACCTGCAAGAAACGGAGAGAGAGAAGAAAGGTGCAGACTAATAACTGCGAATCATAACAGGGCAATGGTGCGAGCATGTGCTCCACCTTGAATTCAGCCGTCATCCACTGAGCTAATCAGTCACAAATGTGCAAAATTAAATTTTACCAAAATTCTAATGAAATCTGATCATCTGTGTCTGAGTGACAGCTGACACGTGGATGGATAAACAAACAAATGATAGGAGGAACAGGAAGAGTGAGCAGCTGCTGTGAGCCACAGAAGTTTGGGTCCTGTTGAGCATCTGCCTTTGCAAATTTATTACCCAGGGGGGAGGCCAGACTCTGCCCCCCATCACACACTAACCACAGCTGCTGCTTTGATTAAAAGCTGAATGCAGGTCCACTGTTTCCCCCTCGGCTGGGACCAACAGCATCGACAGAGGATAGAAACAGGGGGTGAGTGATGGTGTTGAAGCGACAGGACGTCCGGTCACCAAAAGCTTCTTTATGATTGTTGAACTAACTATGTCATGATTTGTGCGTCATGTCTGACTGGACAAGTCGGGCTGAGTCTGTTCCAGTGCAGTGTTTAATGATTCTTAATATAAGAGTAGATCAGAGTAATCATTAGATGTGCTCAGTGATCAGTGAGAGCAGCAGTTCATCAGTTTCTTCACCATTTATGCTGAACAGCACGTGTTTCAATTCATGTACGGAAGAAAGTAATTTGTAGTTTCTGTTAGTCAATAGCTTAAAACAGTAATTCAAAAAAAAGCTTCTTTTTTTTTAATTTTCATGGTGTTTGATGGTGTCCTGTCTTTATACATTTTAATGACCATCAGATCTGTTCTATACCGGAGTGAGACTGAACGGTCAGTGCACCCACAGAACACGTTGTATTCAGTTATATCCAGCAGCATGACGCTGAAGACCTACATGACTTAATAATGGGAGCACACAAAACAAACTTTGCTTCATGAACCACCTGACCAACACAAGTTTGCTGCTCAGTCAAGGAAGAAGAAAAGTTACAACAGGAAATTGGTCTCCAGTTTATCCTGCCTTCACAAAATTACATCTTCATGGACCAATGAGAAGAAGCTCAGTATGTGCTCCTTCTTCCAACAGCTAATTACTTCAGCCACTTTAAATGGAAACAGGAATTGACCCTTGAGTCTTTTCTGGTATTTCTGGAACCAAACATCAGTGTCAGTTCTCAGAATGACTCCCTCTTCTTTGGCCTCATCAGCAGGTCCATGCTCCAGTTTTCCAGCTTTCTGGTCTGAGTTTGGTTTGGGGAGTTTCCCCCTTTAGCTCCTAAACATTAGAGTCCAACTAATTTCCATTTTCTTTTCAATGTATATTCAAAAGCTACATCTTTCCCCAACATGAATCAAGGGTTTCAGTTTAGATGAACAGCTCACAGGACCTGAAGCCTGGCGTTGTCCAGCTGCAGCATGAACATAATACAGTAACATACGACTGTGATTACATTTCCTCTAAAACACATTTGGCAAAGAAAATGAGTGATAAGTGAATGTAAGTTTTAGGAGACAGGGACAGAGGGGACAGTGATGAGACAGCTCATCTCAGCCGACGTTAAAGCCACTAACATCAGAATGAGTCACCACGCTCAGTCCTTTGGCCTCATGTTGATTCCAATGAGAACCATTTGTGTAGATGAAAAAAATAAAAGCTCTGATGGAATAGGTGCACTGCATTAATCAGTCACAGCAGCACATGCTCCAAGTGCAATTATGATGATGAATAAATACTGATGTCCCTGAATTAAATTATCAATGCATTGCAGAGGAGATTCATCATTGTCCTGCAGCCACTAGAACAGAACTTAAATAGTTATTTATTTTACAGATTAAATCAAACTACTGCATTTTGTGTGTGTGCACTGATGTGAAAAAGCTCAGTCTGAAAGTCAGAGTTAACACTGAGTCTGTGTCAGTCTCCTCAGAATTATGTTCACACACTAAACTGCAGCAGTAAAAACAGTTTGCAGGAAATGTACATGTTTAAGTTTCTAAAGATGGTTTGACTTTTTCATTCAGGACTTTTGGGGAATATTATTATTCAGCTGGAAAAAGACAAATGACAGGAAAGAGAAATGGCAGATGACATGCCACAAAGGAACCCAGCCAGACTCGAACCAGGGATGCTGCTGTTCGCGGTCAGCACCTTAACCCTGAGCCACCAGTGCACGCCGGATGTTTGACCTTGTCCAGTGACACTGGGTCACTAATGGAATCTACTGTAATCGAAGGGGACCTCTGCCACTGTCCTCAGCAAAAGACTGGTCTCTGAACGGCCCAGCGTCACCGTTCGAAACACAGATCTTGTGCAGACTATTCCTTTAAACTGAGGAAGCAGTTTAACTGGGCTTCAGTGAGGAAGACTGAATCGCTGCTGTCCTTCAAATTAAAAGGATTTCATAGACGTTTGTGGCCTCATGTCACATTAAAGAAACACACGTGTTATTGGTCATTTGTGCAGCACGTTGGCAGGTTGGTTTTGATGGTCGTGGAGGAGCCTGGCTCCGTTTTACTCCTCAGAAAACACGGACAGAGAAATGACAAACTATTGATGTAGTGTAATTCCTGGAATCCACCTGGGGTTGAAAGATCTGGAGCAAAGCTGTTGATGCCAGAGGAGGAGGAAGCAGAGCTGGAGGAGAAATATCATCTTTGGGTGAGTGGAAAAAAATGAACTAATGTGACGCAATAAACAGGACAGCTGAGAGGGGGAAAGAGGGAATGGCCATTTTATCAGCTGGAAATGAGTCTGTCTCTCTCAGCCCCAAAGACTCATATTCGTTTTATTCTTGTCACTTCCTACAAGTCTCTCGCCACATTTGCCAGCATGCTCGTTCAGCCTTTCTGCTCAGATTTACACACTCAGCCTGCTTCCTCGCCGCTGGAGGACTCTCTTCCTGTTTATTTTATGTCTTACCTACAGATGAAACAGTCAGACAGGTGTTACTGGATGCTGACAGACTCACATTTTTTCTTCCTCAATTTGCAATAAGAGTGGAAAACGGGCTTCCAGCGTTCACTGTCTATGCAAAAGTAAACAACAACACTGTGCTCTGTGAAACCGGCTTTAGAAGAAACAGAAGCAGAAAATAGGGCTTGAAATTTATGCCAGACCAGGGCTGGTTATCAGAAATTGTGATCCTGCCTTTCCTCCTCCTCGTTTCGACTTATTTTTCACCAGTTAAAACAAATGAGCAGGCACGAGCCCTGTAGGACTTTCAAACTTATCTCCAATTTGCAAGCAACAGTCATAAAAAAAAAAAGAAAATTAAAAAGGAAAACAGTTTGCTGCCACCATTTCTGAACCTTGAGTGTCACTTTTATGAAATAAGACACAGCATAGACAGAAATCTAATGTTAAAATCTGTTCCCCAGGAAAAATATTCTCTGGAAACCAGGAGCTTTCAGCCATGTTGGCTGAAGTTCTAGGGCCACAATGTCAGCTGACCCAACACTTCATCCATAAACGTCTGTATAAACGTTTATATTAATCCATGTAGTATGGTTCAAAGGTCAAAGAGTCACCAAAGTCAGTAGGATTCATCCACAGGAGCCTTGAATCTGTACCAAGTGTCATGATGATCCACTGAGAGCTGTCTCAGTTTGGACTGAGGTGTCGGACCAACCGACCAAGAGACACTGCCATCCCCTACAGCCATGCTGCTAGCATGACTGAAAAGACATCTCAGAAAGCTCAGCACACATCACTGCACATCTCATTCAGCATGTTTGTGTTGTCCTTGTCCAACCTTGACACCGAACCTTGGCAGTTACTTTGACAGACATCTCCATCATGAATTGACCCTTCAAGGCTACGGACCGAGAATTATTCTCAGAGTCTGCAGGTCTCACATACGTGGAGGGAGGATTTGTGGAAGTCATAACCTGACATAGTGACTGACGAGATTTCAGCATCATAGACTGTCATCAATCTCAAATCCAATCTACGAGGCAGTGATGGAAAAAAGAACAACAGTGATAGCTGCTTCAGCTACAACATTCAGAGCCACGGCAGCATGGATCACATTTACATTTATTCAGGGCTGTTTCCCACATAATCAAAGCTGTAAGCCTCAAATCACTTCCAGCACAGTGCTAAACAACAGTCAGCTGGCACACACTGAGTGGACAAACTCCCAGTCTACAGCAAGGTCAGAGGGTTAACAAACAGATCCTTCATTAGAGCCAAAACAATCTTCTTCTCTCACACAATTAGTGCCAAAGCTCCCAGCGGAGCCTGACAGCACAGAGCTGCCGTCTGTCTGCTCCCCACTCGGTCCAGGAGGAGAAACGTCCGATCACAGGGGTTTTCTTCCCTCTGCTCTCTGCTGCCGTGCCAGCAAGCACACAGAGCTACTGCTGAGGACCCCGGGGCCACAAGTGGGTCCCCGATCACATATATATATAAAAAAAACAAAAGGGTTTAGTTTTTCATAGCTTTTTTGTTCAACCGAATCTTGCCCCGTTCTCTTCTCGCATAAAATAATCAGTCAGTTATTTTGCACATTGCTAACTTAATTTTTCTAGCTTAAAGTTTTAAGGATTATTTACACTTTTGTCTTAAAAACCACACCCCTCTCAGCGTATTCTTTCACCGGTGACTGAGTGATCACCTGAGTCCATGCAGTGGTTAAAGTGGTCGGAGGAAGGGATGCAGAGGCACAAGGGGAAGGTCGGGGGGGTGACAGGAAGTTCAGCAGCTGGACGGTCTGATGAAAGAAGCTGCTGATCTCTCTGCTTTAAAGAGCAGGGTCATTTTCACAGCGTGTGTTATGACAGCTGAAGGGCTCATGGGCCTGGGAGAGAATGGATGAGGAACACCAACAAGACGAGCAGTAATGTGCTCATCCATAACATGCTGGACAAATATCCCATAATTACTGAGCGCATCGGGGTCCAAACATACATTAGCATTGATCATTACAGCATGAAGCTACCTGGTTGAACCAACTGATGACACCAATCACAGCCTTAATTAATCCCACTTAGCACCAGTGGCTAGTTATCCCAGAGTGATTACTTTCCCAGTAAATTAGAGGTGTACATCTGTCACAAGGTGCTGCAAAGGCTTTGTATTCCTGTAGATCGGCATTACAACCAGTAGGGGAAGTGTGGAGTTCCTGTTGTGATCGTACCAAGTGTCCGGCTAAGAGGGACCTTGGCTGTTCTTTGTAGGTCACTCTCTTTCATGGTAAATACAGACTGTTAAGATTTTCTCCCCTCTGCTGGTTTTTCAGACTGCCCTTTGGGTAAAAGTAAATGCAAAAATAGTTTGCTTTTTTTTTTTAAATGACTTTGGTCATTTAGCGGAGCGATGAGCCGTTAAGTGCAGCCTTAACGAGTTTCCTCCTCCGGCTGAAAGCGGAACAAGTAGGTGGATTTACAGCTCGTGGAGGGCGAGTGTCAGAGCGTCAGTAAAATGATCCGGATTATTATTCTCCTCAGAGGCTGCACTGCATTTAACAAAGAGGATCCTTTACAATATTTCAAACAAGAAAGGCATTAATTAGCCATTAGCCAATGAGTTACTCTTAGCCATACATCCACTAAATAATACAGCATCACTTAACCTTTAAAAAGCACAGTCCTGACCTCTGCTGCAAAACCCAAACAGTATGTCCTCACTCATGTCACTCATGTGCTCAGTGTTTCAGAGTGTGTGTTAATTCACCAGAGAACAGTTAATGAATCACATGTAGTTAATTAGCAACACACAACAACCTCGTATGTGTGTTAGTTTCACAAATCAGACTCTGATGGAAACGTCCTTGAAACTCCAGTTTTCTTACTCATGTTTTAATTTAAAGATGATTTAAAATAATAATAATCATTTTCATTTTCTCAGCCAGATTTTTACTGACAGGAACTGACTCGTACATGAATTTTTCTGCATTAATTAATGATCTCTGTTATCGATGGATTTTCTCTGTCAGGACTTTGGTTAATTCTCCAAATGAAAACTGACGCTGGTGTTAAAATGTTCCCACACTTTCCTGCCAATCAGCCCACCTTTCTGTGCCACCCTCCACCTTTGATTTGTCCAGCACGAACACCAATTAAGAGCCAGCGTGAACAAGAGGAGCTAAGAAAGCTCAAGTTGAATGCAGAGGACCCCCAGCCTGCAGCTTATCTGCACAGTTCCCACGGCTGTGAAACCAGCAGTCTCTCACACACATGAAGACACACCAGCAGAGATTTAACCGCACTGTTCCCAGCTTCCCTCGAGAGGGAAACAAAGCAGAGGAGAAGCACAAGTGTAAATCTCAGGGCAGTTTCAGAGGCAGCAGCAATGTTTCAGAGAGACAAATATTTTGGCGCGTCTCAATAAATACCAACCACAAAAGCAGAGAGACAGAAGGACAGAGCTGTTTCTCAAACGCACAAACTTGTGGATCATAGCTGTGCATCGAGCTGTTTGGATGTCGACGGGACAAACTGGGACAGTAACAGGAGCTCGTGTCACCCTCTCAGATTCCTGCTTCACTCATTGATGATCAGCACAACAAGGAAATCAACCTGGTTTTTGGAAGCTGTGATACAGGAACAAGATAAGGCTTCAAAAAACCCTCAGGGTTCCATTCTCATTTTCAGAGCTGCAGCTTTACATTACGCAGTGATATAAAGCCAAGAATAAGCTCGGAACTGGGATTTATGGTCCCATTCAGTCTTTCATCTGGAGCGTGGAGTGGGTGACAGGTGGAGACCAGGCAGGTTAGACAGTGAGAGAACTTCAGGCCTGTCGAGCCTTAGATTTCTCTACATGTTGCTCTGCGAAAAAGGAAAGTTCAACAGGCTACAGGGAGAAACAAAGCACCTGGAGACTAATTAGATATGACATCCAAAGCCTGCTGTCAATTTGTACCCTATGCACACGAGCTTTGGCAGGACTGACCTCGACCAAGGGCAAAGAAAGAAAAGCTCAGAGTGCAGAGGAGGGGAAACATGAATGAGATGAAGGCTCCTCTATTATAAATATTATGTTAAGCTAAGTTTCAAAACTATAGAAAATACATTTTCAGGAAACACACACAAGGAGGCAACTGCTCAAAGAGGGGAATATGACCTTGCCCTCCTCCCCTCTGTCTTACAGTCTCACATCGTACAGTATGAAACAGCAACACCTTTATTTATGACAACAATCAATAGTGTTGCTGCACAGGTGCACTGCAGGAAGCAGCACTGAAGGATGGAGAGAGGAGGGACAGATGGCTTCAGACAAAAGAGGAGGAGAGATGTACAGTATGTCATCAATTCATTTGAACTGCAGCCTGAATCCCAAATGGTGCTCCTGCAAAAAAGACGCAGCAACAGATTGAACCTCGATCCTGAGAGAAAATCCAGGCGATGAGAGTTTAATTGGAAGCGCATACATCGCTGCATCAAAGGCTTCAATTACTACAAACTCGTCCAAGGTTAAAAAAAGAAAGTTTAATCTGACCTCTGTGGCCAACATCAGCAACAATATATAACAAACACACCTTTAAACGTTCAGTATAGTAAAGTTTTCTCATTTAACCTGACTGATCTGTGTGACGACTACATGTTGAAGTGGGTCTCGTTCACATTCTGCTGACCTCGTCAGAGCAGCGACTGAGACGGTGAATTAATAGATGCCCTGTCAGCTGAGGCAGACACGGCCTGAGGGCACGGATTTGCAGAGGAGGGGATCGGCCACCAGGGGAATGCTGGGAAGTCAAAACTTGTGTGACTGATACAGTACAGTACATCTTAATCTGCTCTGAGCGAGACACCGGGATAAGCTGCACAGTCTCAGGACTCTTCTCAGCTCAGTCAGGCATGTAGCCACACTCATGCATAAATCCAAGTCTTTCACTAATACACAAACACACGCACAAACAAAACGTCTGTGGGACAGAATGAGGGAGCATGAGTCTTCACTGGTGCTGGTGGATAAACTGGGTTAGTGCAGCAGCCAAACTTTAAAAACATACAGAATATGAATGAATCAGAGTGTGAATGAAAATGAGGAGCGGTGCAGTGATGGTGTCTGCAAAAAACACAAAACCCACTGAGACATGGAGGGAGCTGCAAATACGTACGAAATACACGGAACAAAATACGATATGAAAATGCACTAAAAGTCTAAAAGTGATCCAGCGGCCCCGACAGACTGTCAGGTTCAATACATTCCTGCAGAGAATTACCAGATGTAAATATAAAAAATCACAGTTTGACCTGAGGATGGCGCCACAAAAAAGGCTCATCCTCTTGAGAGCGTGAATACACTAAATAAAATATGACTGGAATTCAGCGTTTTTATCAAACACCCCCCCTGCTGTCTCACTGCGGCTGTTTCAGCATCATCGCTCTGCAGGCTTTACGCCACTGTCAGTTTCACCATTTTGTATTCTGATGGTGAGTCCTAATGAGGAGCGTGGAGGTCACTCTGCAACCTCCCGTCCCCTGTCTGACCACATCAATCCAATCTTTGTCACTTAATCGTCAGAGGACGGGCTCAGGCCAGCCTCACATCCTGATTGAAGCTCCAGGAAAGAGGCCGGTCGCTCAAAATGCAGCGGCACCTTTGACCTTAATTTTGCAGAGGACGCTGAAAAGATGGAAAGTGCTGTTTTCCTACCGGGAAAAATGTAGAGAAACAACAAAGAGACAGATGTGACTGGACGCTGGAAACTCAGGGAGCCCAGAAACGACGACACATCTAAGAACAATGAACGAGAAATTAAATACTGAAAAATAAAAGACACTGAAGAAAGCAGTGGCATTGAACAGGCCTGCGTCTGGGTGGTGGACAGGCAGGTGAAAGAACCTAAAACCAAAAACTGGAAAAGCTTTTCTCTGAAGCCAATTCTTACAAAACTCCCTTCACTTTTAGAATAAAGACACACAACCGTCTCCACAGCTTTGTGCCCAGAATATCTGGTTTCAGTGATTTCATGTTGTCAACACTCTGAATGGGAACCTGCTCTGCCGTCCAGCTCCACATGTGACTTCAGGCTCATGCATAATGAGTGAAAAAGGTGTCAATGCTGATTAGCAGTCGCCTCTGTTGCCCTCAGGAGGGCAGTTAGATGCTTAATAATTAACTTTGTTAACCTTCCCACAGGTTTCCCACAGGTGAGGCTGAGGTGTGTGGTTTCACCCCGGCGAGCAGACCGAGACGTGGATGGGAATTTTAAGAAGCCGGTTCATGATGCATGTAATGACAGAAACAGACCTGGAGACGTGTCTGCAGACCTGCAGCAGAGGTCTGAGGCTGGGATTTCATGGCTGATTAACAGAAATGACACCCGTAATGACATACGTAATACAGACTCTTCAATGTAAGAGAGACCGAGACCATGAAAACCATTAAAAGAAATCTCTGAATTTGATGAGTGAGACTTAAATAACACTTAACTGTACGTTCTCACAGCTTGGATCAGCTGAGTCAAACCAAAATCACGACGTTTGTTAGTGAACGTGGTGTGAAGCACACATCACAGCAGTGTCTGGTGATGGATGAGGAGGCTTCAGACAGCTGTGAGGGATGACACAGAGTCTCAACCCTCCGATCAGATTCACACCTGGTACCGACACCACACCTCCGTCATCTCACTGATACCTTTTATTCTTCGCACACTGCGAGGACGGTCGTGTAAAACTGGATCCAAACCACAAACCACAGCCTGTATGAAGCGGCAGTGACATGAGAAGTTTGATTCTGACTCAGTTTGCTTTTAACTCAAATTCAAGTCAAGTTTAAGTTTAGTCAAAATAAGTCTCAAGTCCAGGTCCAGGTACTTCTGGCAAATTCACAGGTCACAAGTCTTCATGGGGAAATTACAAGTCACCTGGAGCAGAACTCCGGGGCCGCTGCAGTTTGAAGATACTGCACATTTTCCCCACTCACACTCAGCAGAGTCGGGAAATGTCAACCTGACCTAAAGTCTTCAGACACATTAAAAGGGTTTTGAAGACTGAAAGTGGTTCAGATGTTTGCCCTGAAGCTGCCGATAAGCCGATACTCTGTGCCTTAAAATCGGACCTTTTTCAAGCCAAAGATTTCCATAAAATTATTGGTGTTTACGTTTTTCCCCTGGAGATGTTATTTTTGTCACAGTGGGAAAAACCTGAAATGTTGTTTAGACCATAGCACAAAGAAAGTCTAAAGTAGAACCAGGGACACGTTTTACAATAATCACCACAGCAATAAACTAACAGCCAGAGGCAACCGTCAGTGAGGTCCAGGGCTGTGGGTGAATGATTCAGCAGTGAGGATATATGCTTCATTTGGCATGGATGGTGGAATGATGATGTGTATAGTTCAGAGTGCCAACATTTAAAATCTCAAATTCCTACATTTGAGGCTCCATTTGTTTCTTCATCATCAAATGTGTTAACACGTCGTGGCCAAACAGTTAAAAACGAAAAATTCAAGCACATTACAATCAACATGACAACAAAGCTTCACAATGAAATGAGGGCACAGAAGGGACTACACTCTTCTGCCAAACCAAAAGAGAAAACTTAAAACGTGTAACACAGAACCAGCGGAGCAGCTCTTTCAAAGGTTAATCTTTAAAACTTTACCCAAAGGAAACACTGGAAAGGTGAGGAGATGCTTTCACAAAGTGTCCTGTTTGCATTTGTCTGGAGGACGATCCCCCTGACGACATGACAGACAGAAAACACCAGCAGCAGGTCTGAGGATGGCCGCTCATACCTGCAGACAGCGCCTGAGTCGACACGGAGCTCTGTAAACAGTCCACAGCCACGAGGTGAAGGCTGCTGGGACCAGAGAGAAAACACCCCACATCACATTTCTACCTCCACTCGACGTGAGACTCACTAACTAACTGCAGATCGATAAATCATCACTATGAAGCCGGTTCCATCAAACTTCAACTTTAGATTCTTACTATTCTTACTACCCTATCACGTCTCCAAACCTGAAGCCTGAAACACAGCTACAGCACATGACCGCAGCCTTCAGCTCGTTAGTCCATCAGCAGGAGATCACCTGCTGAACCGGAGCTCCATGTTGAGCTTCAGCCGCCTGCTGCACAGGTACAGCAGGGCTGTGAGGCATCGCTGTACATTGTGTGTCACGGCCTGAGTCTGTTAAGCAGACAGGTGTCAGAGTCTCCAGTTCCAGTAAAAGGTTTCTCAGTGAAGCGCTGAGCCGACAGCCGTCAGCAGCTTGTTGACCCAGCAGCTGTAATAGAGAGCTGAGCGCCGTCCTGCAGCCTGTCAGTCCCTCAGAGATCGAGAATCTCCGGATGACAATCTCATTTTCCTTTTTTTCATCTGTTAGAAAAGTCAAAACTCCAATCACAACAATGGGAATGTTTATTCTCACACAGACACAAAGCTGCTGGCAGGCGTCCTCATGTCTTATCACACATTGTTGGACATTTAGGCCAATAGGAGTTTTTGGAACCCCCCCCAACCCAACAACGATCCTGCCAAAAAGTACAAAGATGCTGAGCTTAGTGAGTCCCTCAGGCTGGAAAAGCCTCTGAAGCAGCACTTAAACCATCATGTGACACTGAAACTCTCAGATAAAGAACAGACTCTCTCTTTTTTCTTTTAGGCCAGAAGGCATCTCCTCAAGGGATAAAAATAAATGGGTACTGAAAAATAAGAAAGTGAAATAAATGATAAAAAAGTCTGTATCTGCAAACTGAAACTGCTCAAAGATGGAAAATAGAAAGTGCTGCTGGGCTGATCAGGTCAGCGACGGACGCACACGAGTCCTGAATGTAAACAACACGCCAGCACTCGTCCGCACGTTAAGTGTAATGGTTATAAATCACACACTGACACTGTTCCCAGAAACGACACTGGAAGAATATTCAACCACAGCTTCTGCCTTTCTGTCAATACATCAGAGAAGAAGAGAAGAGGACAGCAGAGGAGAAGAAACAGAATGTATACAAATTCGAAATTTCATTTGGGAATTTGTTACACACTATATGATTCAGTGTATGCTTGTGGTAACATTAAATTGTTTTTAAAAATTGTAAATATACGCAAACCATGGACAGAATATACAGGTGAACAGATAATAATCTGATTTCCAACAAGTGTGTACAACAACAACAACAACAACATCAACACTGAATAACCTTTTGTTTTGTCCTGGGAGTAACTGTGGAGACAGAGAGTTCGTCTCCGATCAGCAGGGACACGCCGCCACCTCTGTCCTGCCTGGTGATCCGGCCGCCAGAGGTAGCTCAGTCAGGGCTTGGCTACCATCCCTAAAATACTGTGACCCTAATCTCTCCCCAAGACTTCTACTAAGCCCCGTTTGTGCTAATGAACCTCACAGCGGCGAGGCATGAGGGAGAGAGAAAGGGGGTCATTAAAAAAAGGGCAGCATCTGTCTGGATTTAAAAGAAAGCCATCTGTCTTTACAAGATGAGACTACACCTGGTTGGTAATGAGTTCCAAATGTGCTAAAAACCTCAGGCAGGGAAATATTAAATGTGAATGATGTTGGAAACTAACAAAGGGAGCTGGCAGATGAAGAAGATTTCTACTTTGAATGCCTCTTTTCGATCCTGCTCTTTCTTTCAGTACTCTGTAATAGTGCCAACATTCAGTAAACAAGCCCGTAGCATTGCTTTAATGAATTCAGGTTTTATCTTGTAGCCGCTGCCTGAAATGACTCCCGTTAGTGACGCAGTGCCAAGGTGAACACAACCTTTCGGCCATGACGGTTGTACAGCACGACAGTGGACAGACTAAACATGTGACCTGGTAATGAGAGGTGAGCGGCCTGAAACAGGACGTCGTGTCCGATTTCCTTCTGCTCCGTCTGTGACTCGGGTCTGCAGCGGACACGGTGTTCTGTCTGCTGCTGCTGACACTTAATAAGGCCGGTTGATAAAGTCGTAATCGCCTCGGCCGCCGGGGCACACCTGTGGGGGGAGCAGGTCTCACAGTAGCACCTGAACCAGCCACAGTAAATAAATCCCGAAATAAAGCTGTGGGCCAGAATGGATTCGACCGCGGATGATACACTGTGTGTGTGCTTGCATGTGTGTGTGTGTGTTACTGTCTCAGCCCAAGGACGAACTTGGGAGCAGTTCTCTGACCATCGAACCAGCTCGACAGACTTTCTGTAAAGGAAGTTATTAATAAAGGTTGGCACCAAAGCTCATGGTAATTCATCTAAAACTCGTTCATATGTTTAATTAAAAACCAAACGTGAAACTCAAAAAGTCAGAGGATCACCCGAGTCAACAGGATTTAGCCTCTGGTGACCATGAACACCTATGGAAACTTTTAACCGAATCCATCCAGTCTTTCAGTCAAATTACTCATGTAATGATGTTTTCTGTGACGACAGACACTGTCACCTCTGAGGCAGCGCGTGAAGAAGAAGTATGTCTGTGTAACTGTGGTGACTCTGATGTTAGAAGACATGCAGCGTAAACTCATCAATATCAGCTCATCAATGAGATCAGAGTTCAGTTCTGTAGATAATCGGATCCACTTGCTGCTTCAGTGATGAGGAGAGCAGCTGCAGGTTTTTCATTAGTTTTCATAGATGCTGATGAAGTGACGAGTAAAAAAAAACCCCAGGAGATCAGACATTTGGAAAGAAGCAGCAGCTTGTCCCTGCTCTCTCCTCCAGCCTGTGTAACTGCACTGTATAAACCGTGCAGCAATTAAACAACCGTGAATTAATTAAGCCGAGCCAAGTTTGCATTTCCAATCAAAGCTCTGCCCCTAAACAGGCGCACACGCCCCACATACATAAAAGGGCAGAGGGTAAATTAAATTACACCGGGGCAGCCGCACTGAGATTGAAATTCAGCGGGGGAGGTTTGGTTTGATAATAAAAACACGGATCTCATATGTCAATAAAAAAACTACTGAGGTGCTTCAGGGGAGATTGAGTTGGGAAAAAAAAAGATGCCAATTACCTGGAGAGCAGATACGAATACTGCCAACCGTGAGTCTGTGAAATTGTGTAGAAGTGTGGCTGAATACAAGAATGTGACGTGACCGAATCACAGCGGAGACGCACTGATTCACGCGTTCAATTCCCAGAAGTGAATGTCACATTTTTATTGGCACCATGAGAGAAGCGGATCTGTTTCTCAGAACCAGCAGTTTGGGGACGGGCCAGACTTTAGGAGCTGAAAGAATTTTATATCACACCACTTCTACACGGAACAGATCATTTTAAAGGGGGGTTTGTTGTTTTGCTCGTGTTGGGTCATGACTTCACAGTGGCATCAACTCAGCAGGGATTTCCTCATATGGGGTTAAGCTCAGGGTTCTGCACAGGCCCTTCAGGTTCTTCCACATCAAACTAGTGAAACCTTTTCTTTATGGAGCTTTGAGCATGTCCATGTCCTCTGCACTAAAGCCAGACAGGAAGAGTTATAAATGATTGGTGAGTGGTTGAAAAGTACAGAAGGAGACCCAGGCTGCAAGAAAACGACATTTCCCTTCAAGTAATTAAGGTTCACGAGGTCCAGATGAACACAGAGCATTTATTTTCTTTGTGAAACATGAAAAATAAAAGAGATCATCCATTAAAGAAGTAAACATCCACATTGATGGGTGAATCACAGGCTGGCCAAATTACTGTAAACAGAAACCAGAAGCATAAATCAAAACTGAGAAAATAAAACGCTTCTCAGAAATACAGCGAACTTCAGGAAAAACCCATGCAATGAAAAAAACAAACGAAATTATAGAAAAGACAAGAAAAGAAAGGATTATAAAGTATTTTTGGGGACACTGATTGTCAGGTACAGGTAAATGAAAAAGCTTACATGCAGATGTTGTCTGGCGAGCTGCTTTTACAAAGATGAGTCGATAAGTTTAGGGCAAGAAAATAACCCTGTAAAAAAGGCACATGTCACCACTCCAGATGAGAGTCAACAAAACCACATGTAACATGTTCAACATCATTCATTAAATCTACCCCCAGATTAAATTAGAAAGATCTGCTGTGTCCAAGATTAAAACATCTGTAATCTTCATTCAAATGTTCCAGCTCAGGTGAAGAGGAAAGAAACACACACCTGTGACATGAGAGTCTGGGAATGTAAACGTGTAATGATGTTTTCTGTCTTTGTGCATGCAGCGACTGTTACAGACAAGCAGCAGTGTTTTATAATGAGTACATCAGTGATGATCTCAAAACCATGAGAATCTGCTGTGTCACAAATTCTCACAACACTGCAACTACATCCAAACAGAGGCAGCTCTATATCCTTCAGTAATGCACCACTGCTACAACAGCTGAAGTAGAGTAGAAACCAACGAGTGTTTCCACTCTGTTCTCTAACAGGACGTCTGACCACGCTTCACACCCGCCGTATTTTCAAGTGCTTCTAGTTTGTTTATCTTGTTGTTAGTGTAGCTGCGCCAGAGAGAGGTATGGTTGCCACGGTTACCGTTTAACATGTTCCATTATTAAGCACTGATTTCAAACTGTAGCTGTGTTTTCAAACCACTCCTCCTTCACTCCTTCACTTTCCCATATTATAAAAGGTTTACACTGCAGTGAGAAGTGAAATGAGACTTCACACACTGTCTGACAGGTGCAGCATCACATGAGTAATTTAATGAATGATGGAAACGCACTAACGTACACTCTGTGTAGAGTGTATAATATGCTGCACTAAGTAGCAAACAGTGAGTGTTTGTTAAACTGTGATATCATGTGACCTATAGCTGAAGCTGAAGCACGGCAGATCACGATTACCCTGTCAGGTGCGGTGCCTGATGGAGTCGTGAATGGGTGCTGAGCAGTAAAAGACGGGAGACATGCCCTGTGTGTGAACTACAGGCACTGGTGTCTGGTGATAAACAGAGATGGAGCTCTTCCTGGAGGCCTATCTGTCTGGGTCTGTCACGGATGGAGCTTCATTGTTCACACGGGGGCCGAGGAGATCGGAGGCAGCTGAGGCGCCGCTGAGGGATGGATACACATCGGCCACGAAAGACTGATCGTCCCTGATTTGTTCGTTTTTCTTTTCTTCTGTTGGTTTCTGTTCCAAATTCATTATGAAGCTGTGCAGATGCCAAGCAGTTCTGCAACAGGATGCGAGTCTGGGATGGGACAGGCTCTTCCTCTTGTCACCACTCGGCTCTTTGGATTGCGTTCATATGTTTTTATGGGAACATTCTGGCCTGAAGGTCCAGTGGATCATTCACCTCGATCACCTCAACACTAACTCTTCCACAGTTTGAGTTTGAGTGAGGCAAACTAAACTAGCGTCTGACACCCCGTGTCCCTGTGTCGGACAGCTTATGCAGTTTATACACGTGTGTACAACACTTCAATATGAAATGGTTCATCTGAATTATACTGAACCCTTTTTTTTTTTTTTTGCAGAGTTATTTTCCTCTGAAAACCTCTGACTGTCAGGTGTTTGCTGACAGAAGATCCTTTTAATAAACTCCCTTTCATTACTTTCATGCACTGTTCCAGCTTTTATAATAGAACATAAACACTTTACATTTGGTCCCTTTTAACAAATGTGATAAATTACTGTAATTACATTTAATTTATGAAACAAAAGTCCCATAAAAAGGCACCCTGTCCAACCAGCGGCGAGTAAGGCCTCATGTTCAGGAACAAAGAAACTGGCCAAACAGATACAGAAAGTTTTGAGAAGTGAGTTCTCACTTCTTGGTGTCAGTCAGGATGATGTTGGCCGTGACAAACATGAGGCAGAAGGCGGCCCACAGCAAAACAAACCACACCCAGAAAGCGTGGTGGAAGGGAGACTGGTGCTTGTTGATGGCATCTCTGCCCATCACGGGCTCCAGGTGGCGTCTAGCGTAATAAACAAGGAAGGCTGGGACAATGTATTGGATACCTGTGCCAGCATAGGATCCTGTAATGCCCACCAGGGACTCCAAGTTGTGGGTGCAGAAGGCCACCAGGATCGGGGGCACCAGGGTAATGAGGGGAAACACAACACGGTCCACCACCCACGGGTAGGTGCCTCCGTCCCGGTGGAACAGGGTCTTCCAGTTGTTGCGAAGTGTGACGGCAATGATGGGGAAGTTGGTGCTGATGGTGAAAACCGGGAACAAGCCCAAGAAGTAGCGCAGCACTGGAATATCTAGCACGTTGCAGTTGTCCGTGAAGTTCAGGGTGTACATGTCATGCAGCAGCGAGCTGTCGAAGCAGAAGATGGCGGTCATCGACAGGAGGACGTAGAAGCCCAGGATCAGGATGTAGTCTGCCAACACCAGGGTGCCAACACGTTTCTTGTCAGAGATGGGCGTCACCAGGGAGGGCAGGGAGTGTTGGCACATGAAGGAGTAGACGCACACCCCGAACAGGTTGGGGACTCCAGAGAGGGAGGCGACAGGGGGGTGGCCCTCACCAGTGCCTTTACCGATGCGGATAAGAGCCAAGATGATCATCATGGTGAACGCTGTGGAAAACAGAAGAGGAGATTAATTAAAGGACACACTGTGATGGTAAATCACACACAAAGGTGGCGACAACAAAAATGTTGTATTGTTATTTCCATCTTCTTCCAGTCTAGTGATCATTTCCACGCATCACACAGAATCAGAACCAGAATCAGAATCACGTTTAGTGCCATGTAAGTGAAAGGATTTCACATTAATAGGGCTTTTGCTTTGGTGATTTGGTGCATACACAGAAGTAACTTCAATAAGAGTCATGCAATATAAAATAAAAACAGAATACAATAAAATAAGATTAAGTGAAAATATAGATAAAATATAAGTAAAAACATAAGTTAGTAGATAGAAAGTAAGTTAAAGCTAGGACCAATCTTATTTATAAGATATACAGACGTCTGCTCAGCGTCTGTATCCAACGTCCTCTGCCTTCGACCAAACTCGCTTTTATTTAATTCTATTTTTATCTTTTTCATTTCTTTAAAAAAAAAACTCTACTCTTTTAGTCCGTGATTAAATGTCATGCTGCATTTTTTTATGTTTCCAGTGCATTATGTGATATGGAGGCAGACAACATTTAGCAGATAAGTCAATAAATAATACTTTTATCTAAACTATTTAAACGAAATGTAAACAGTAGCATGAAGGTTACACTTTTCCCTTTATTTCCAATCAGTTAATAACATTTTTGAAATTATTTTCATCATCTAGGCATTCAATTGCCCAAAGCTTATATGATGATGAGATGGGCCTGTCTACATATGTGACAGGGCCCTGTAACCTCTGGGCTCTGTAACCTGAATCATCTTGAACTGCATTATGATGTTTGAAATGTGTGTATAAATAAACCGGCCGTACCTCAGATACACAGTTTCCAAATTATTGTGGTACTGATGTTTTTGTAATTCACCTCATGTGGATAAGGTTCATTCTCCCAGTGTGGACCTGCCCTCCAGCTGTTTGTCCCAGAAACATCAGCTGTAAAAACCAACTAGGGAACATTTCATGGCCCAACATTAAGTCACTGCAGTCAGGTGATGATAGAGAAGCCCCCCATGTGTCTCCGCCCCCTGCTGTTCACATCGCATCACCAATTGATTCCTGGAGGTGCCTCTCTGGCAACTAGCATGAGCGTATCTAACGGAGACCTCTGAGCGTGGCACGCAGTCCTGTTACAGGCTGACAGTCACCTGCACACACTCCCAATCAGCCCGTGACACCAGGAGTTAGTCATAGCCCTGCGATGGCCAGCGGCCAGCTCCTCAACTTTCATCATCAGCTGTCCTTTAAACACAGGATGACATTTAGGACGTGACACTCGGATCATAATTTGCCACACATACACAGAAAATCATTCCATACCATACACTTCCACACACTGGGCCTAATGCATAACCGAAAGAGTGAGATCCCTGCAGCCTTGGAAGGAGATATTTAAGACAGCCCATACACCAGCTCTTTGAATAGTGTAGTTTCTGTTTCTAGCACAGGTCATAGTGCTTTGACAGGGTGGAGGGGATGTGTCCAGGGTGGGAAGTTTAAGTTTCAAACAAGTTCTATTACTCAGCTCCTGTGTGCTCCTGCAGTGGCACTTTAACGTATGTCAGGAGGATAACATTCATTCCAATTATCAGGGACGGACTGCACGAAGGGACGGAGAAACCATCAGAGACAAAGGCTTTCAGCAAAATTAACTGCTGAACTGGACGATTCTGTGGTGGATTAAAATAGAAACAACACCTGACAACAACCACTATGCCCCCTTTTTATAATTAATAAAAGAAGAAGCCTTTCATTTCATGATGCAGAGAAACACTGGAAAACTGAGCTTCAAAAAACACTCTCCAGAATATAAAGATCTGAAAAGACCAGCACTGAAGCGTAGACAGGGAAAACAAAACCAGATGAAGTGAGTCTGCTGAGATGTTCCCAGGGGCCGTGTGTTTCCTCTACCTTTCTCTGTGATCACTCCTTTATTTTTTGCATTTTCTGCTCATGAACAAACAGACTGAAAGTTTAGCTGATTTAAAATACATTACAGCAGCAACTGGACAGAGTGGAGGTTTAACAAGTCGAGATTCAGCAGAGAGTCTGTCCCACTCCTCCCGAGATGTTGACTGGGATGAACAGACTTGTTGTTTAAACATAATTAGCCAGTTTCCCTTGTGTTGGTGTTTCTGTGTGGATGGGTGTCTTTACCTGAAAAACACTATGCACTTCATATATACTACACATGAAGCAATAAGGAAACAATAATATTATGAAGACAGATTTTCTTAGCCCAGTAAGTACTGAAAAAGAAAGCACCAGCATCAGCAGCCGGCGTCTGTGAAGTTGTTGCACAAGTGTTCAGGATTTAATGCATCTTTGGCCTCCATCCAATGTAATCTCTAACTCTGGGGAAACCTCTGCGAGTTGCAACCCTCCCCACGCCGACCTTAACCCCCCCTTTATAGAGACAGGTCAAATGGTTGGGCAACAGACCAGCTTTCAAGGACAAGGACACGCAGAGATGTGGAGCTGCGACTAAAAATCATTGTCATTATTGACGTGACCTGATTTGTCTAAAGGTAAACAAACTAGTGTCACATCTGAGAAGCTGAGACCAGAGAATATTTGGCCTCTTTTGGCTCAAAATGATTAATGATTGATCCTTTATCAAAACCGTTCTTATGTTTTTGTCAATCCGCTGCTTGATTAAACAACTAATCATTGCAGCTTTACACAGATGTCTCAGAAAGCCCCACAAGAGATGAGATCATTATTAAATCTGAGTGTCTTCTATGTTAGAAATACGTGAACTCCTTAACTGCATTACTCCCCAAAAACGTCTTCAGTGTGTGAAGGAGCCATCACCACAACCCATCTGTCGTCCCTTTGCTCCTCTGTCTCCACTCTCCTTCAAACTCTCATCTTCTTCCCACCTCTCTGTCTGAAAGCAGCTGTGTGTGAAGCAGCGAGCACGGCCAGCTGTCAGTCTGTCGAACAGTGAGAGAAAAAGGTGCAGGACAGGAGGAAGGACGCTTTTCCCCTTCTCCCTGACACCAGCACTCGCAGGCGGCACAGGAAGGAAACAAGCATGGGGCTTTTAATTAAGAGTACCTCAGGGTGGCTGGGCACCTTTTTGCAAGTCCAGCCAAAATTAAGATGCTGTAGGAGAAGCTGCTGGTCATACTGGTAAGCACCCAGTTCATGTGAATGAGGGTTAATAACTAGTTATTATATTCCAAATCCTCCATAACATTTTTTTTTTTTCAGCCAACAATTCAGAGAACTCATTTGTCTTACTTAAGACACAGGAACTGACCCATTATGTTTCAAAGAAACTGAAAGTCAATCAGATGGCAGAGAGGAGCTGAACACCCCGAACAAAGTCAGTACAATAAAGTTTTTCATAATGTGCTCATTTGTCACCGACTCATCTGCATCATGCTACATGAGGTGGGCAAATCATGGCGCCATGTGACAATTTTATCGCACTCATTGCACCTATAGATATGAATCTCAATGCTGAAGCACTGTGCGGCCATGAAATCAGAGCGTGGAAGCAGTAACACATGCAAATGAAACATACATCAGGCTGAAATTCTGCTTTAATCTAACCATGACTTCCTTTATGGTCTTCTTCCATTTTATGTATTAACAAGTTGAAAAAGCCCCTTTAAGAGATGCCACTGACTCACTGACTCAGTTTCATCTGACAAAACCTCTGTCACCCACCGACAATCCAGCAGCAACATCCCAAACCTGCCCACAGAACATTCCTTCAGATGCAACGAGCCATTTACCTGAGCAGAAGTCTGTCAGGATATGGTGATTGCATACACTTTCACTGACACGCTGGGCTCCGCCTATACTCTCCACTGCACTTGACATGCGAACACAGGAACTGAGTAAATTGAGCAGGTGTCAAACAGCCACACATCACGTCCACATAACTACTGGCAGTCCATCATGCAGTCTGTGATTTATATTACCTGGATGGGAGTGGGAATGACCTTGTGAGGAATGCTTTAAGTTAACAACCCTCCAGAGGAGGCTCTTACGGCTGTACTCTCTGTGGTAGAAAACAAAGCTGTTGCTGTTAACCCAAGGCTGGCAGACATTCTCAATACTCCAAGGAGTCACTGACTGCCTATGGAGAAGGACTCTTCAGCGGCTAAAGAGATGGGACTCCTGGACTCAATTAATGAGTAGAAAATGGTGGAAGGTGAGAGGTGATCAATCTAGTGTGTGACAGAGCACGAGGAAGCTGCATGTTGGTGGGTCTCGCCCCGTAGAGCGAATGATTCGGACACTTAAACGTGAGCGATTCACTGATGATAGTGAGAAGACTACGCAAACAAACTGTAATCTAATGTAACGCAAGGTTCTGTTGATGCTGCTTTACTGTTTTCTCATGTTGTTTGCCAATGTAAACATCTCCCCCGCTAGTTGTTTTAGAGCACAGCAATCATCCCATCATTAATTAAGAGAGACACTCCTTGAGCACTCTTGGATAATCTCTGCGGTAATTAGTGGCACCGGCTCTTTGCCCAGTTCTCACCAGGGTTTCAGGGTTTCTTGCTGCGGTAGAGCTCTATCACTTCAAACCTATCAGGACCGGAGCTAGCGGGCTGCTGGTGCGGCTGCGTCTGGTGGGCGACTGAGTGATAAGTGGCTGTGTTGCCTCATAACAAGTTGTGTGATCTGAGATAGGACTATCAGTAAACACAGCACAGAGCAGCACAGCAGTTTGTCGACTCTGTTTAGCACCCTACTGCAGCTCAGGTTCACAGTGAAGAACCAGCCAAACTCCACGACACTGTCTGACAGCGTCATGCAAACATCAATTAGTTCACTCAGCCAGAGCTCTGAAAACCTGTACATGATCCACAGATCATGCACCTGCCTCTATGACCTGCAAGACAAGGAACAATTAAAACAAGGAATTCACATTACTGACTGAAATTATTCCATTACGCACCCTCCACTCTGTTGTGATGCACACAATCAGTGTGGTGGAAAGGAGGGCAAGATTTTGTTTCACTGATTTAAATGTTGTAATAAAAATTGACATAATTTGTTTCATATTAATGCCAAGTATAGCAAAGTTGGAGGCGCAGGATTTTATGGAACATATCATATAGTATAAACAAAGGGATTCTTTTCATTAAAAATTGAAACTAATGGCTAAAAGGTGCCGCTTCAATTCATCCCTTCAAATCATTCATTCCCACAGATGAAGGCATCGCTGAGGTAAACAAGGTCACCGACCATAATTAGAGGCTTAGTTAGTGGGTATAGACTGATCACGTTCTTTGACCAAAGAAGCAATCCACCAAACGCTCCTTTAATCACCTGGAACTCAAACCTCTCATTAGGCAAAAGAACATCAATACTAAGCAGGGATGGAGGACAGGGGCACAGACAAAAAAAGGACCTGTAGAAGCAAGTGGCCGTCATTATGTTGATTCGACTCTAAAAAAAAAAAAAAACCTGATGCTTTAGTCCTTGGTGTCATAGAAAGTCAGAAAAGGAATGATGTTTTCCTTTTGTTTCCCTTAAATGTAATTTTCTAGGACCTCTGAACTGTGGTTCTGTTGTACGGTTCATTAAGACTCGCTCGTATTTCACCGTCCCTCGGTGAGCTGCATGATCTGGACAAACTGAACTTTCCACTCAACTAGCCACCAGAGTCCCCCTGACCTTCAAAAACAATATCTCCCTCCCTCGTCCATTTAGAATGGCACTGGGCAGCGGTGAATATCCTCGCGGGCACTTTCTTAGCTCCTTATACGATGCTGTAGTAAACTAAGAACAAGAGATGGATGGTGAGAGCCATGGACCACTGGAGCTATGAGTCTTTGACTAACAGTTCTTTTTTTCGTGCTGCAGTTGAGAAAAATTGTGCAGCTCACTGTATTTCACATAAACATTCAGTTTACCACAGTCAGGGTCACTCTGACAATGCAATGATGCAATTTTTTTTTGTCTGTGCTCAAATATAATCTCAACAAAACAAAAGCAAGTTAAAAAATAAAGAAAGTAAAACCTTAGCTTTATTTTATAAACTATATAAATACAAGCACAACTTTTCAGGACAGAGCCTATAAAAAGCACCCAAACCCTTTTAAAGTTTTCATATTTTATTGTTTAACAATATTGAATCGAAGTAAATTTAAAGAGTCATTTTTTCCCTCTGATCAACAAAAAAAAAAAAAGAGCCTTTAAAGTCAGTACAGCCTTACTCTATGTAAAACTGTTTAGCAGCACATTTTTTCTAAGTTCATGTGAATGAAAAGAGATGATTCATATGCTCCTGACTCAACAGTTCATACAGACAGTAACCCCTCAGAGGCTCCACACTGCTATCCATGCAACCCAGGAGAGATGGGCGGAAGTGATTAATGCTCGTTTACTGAGTGTGGAGGCTGTTAATGTTTTCCTTTCCTCTCATACCACTCAATATCAATTAGACAGGCTCTCTGCTCCACTCAGCGTTGCAGAGGTGGTGTTCTGGAGAGACAATGATCCCTCCTGCTCACAGTGATGTGAGGAGGCTGACTGCACCATGAATTTATGAATACAAATATGAAAGGAAAGTAGAAGGTAACTAACTATTATACATCTCTGTATTATTACCTGCAGTAACAGGTTTTTGACAAGTATAATGTATTTGAAATATATTGTAAAAGGCCAATGAACCACTATTACTCCAACTACCACCACTAATTTGGCTTGTAATGTTGCCTGGTGACAGAAGTGGTGTACCATGCTTTTGTCTAAATTCACAAATGCCACTTGCAAATGATGATTCATCAGAAAGGTTAAGGTAACGATGAATGTCATGTGAAGCTCCACTCACAACTCAAACGTACAAGATTCTGGCTCGTTGCTATACACAGTGCTGAAAAGGCAGACACAAAGGTCAACAAGCTGTTGAAATTTCAAAAGGCGATGAATGATGACTGGTGGGAGTGGACGGTGCTTGAGTCTGTCAGCGAGGGTGGGAGGATGGTGAACTTTAGAGAAACTCTTCCAGGTTATCAATAACAAAAATGTATATACGGATGCTTTTCTTTCTACCAAGGTCCTCTATCTCTCTATGGAATGCTCTCAAAATGTTCAGAGACTTCAGTAAACATTTGGGCTGGGCTCAGGGACAGAAAACTCTGATCTGTAGCTGCAACACAGAAAATCAAGAGTCACTTCACAAACACTTCAAATGTAGTTGATACGCTGTTACATTCTTATTGTATAGTTTGTAAGTTAAACGACTGATCTCCAGTGTCTCAGATATTCAAGGCGACGCAGGTCGTTTCCCACTGAGTGCTGAGAATGGCAGAATAGTCGAATGCATAATTCCCTCCGGTTTTGTCATGCAGGTGCAGTTAAGAGGCCAAATGATCGCAGTCAGAAGAAAAGTGACACACTGAGCCGAGCTAACGGTTACTCCACTGAAAATCCCAGCATGTAACAGGCAGTCACACCATCACTCACGTTTGCTGTAATAAACAGGGCTCACGGGACAAAAAGGTGGCTGCAGCTGAGTGACAACAACCGTGACAAGGCTGGAGCCGAGGGCAGGAGGCAGGGCCCCAACGCACCAGCCAGCCGTTAACCCCGACATCCAGCACACCGTGCTGCCACACAGGTCAGCACAGGTGACTGCAGGTGCATCCAAGGAGTGGTGAGGATTGGTTGGGGGTGGGGTCATGTCTTCAGAGTTTGGTGTCAGTGATTCTAGATAAAATAAATCCGGAGGCCCAGGGACACATAAATAATCAGCTGAAATAATATCTAAGTGATCTCCCAACCAGAGTTAACAGTTTCCTCCTTTAGTGCCCAGTGGCTGAGATTAGCTTGAATTCATCATTCATGTCACATCCACCATTTTTCATGACAGAGCGAACTAAAAATCTTTTACAGGAACCTACAAAGCCTGCGGGGGCTCAGTGGTCGATGCTTCAAAGGCAGGTCTTGCGTGGATTTCCACTTTAAGCTGGTTATTTCTAAAATGGATCACATGCTGACATGTTCAAAGGTCCTCAAAGTACCTTTGACTGCCAACCTCTGTTCCACACATAAACAGGGGAGACCCGTAGGATGTTGTAGTCACTTGCCACAGAGCGTTACAGTGCTTCTGAGAGCAGCACGCCACTTTACATCACAGCAAACACCCTGTAGCTGTTCAGAAAAGACGCATCAGTTCCCTGCAGTAAACACCAAGACGCAAGACAGAAAAAATAAAAGGAACCAAGCCAACGGTCAATTACTGTCTTCTTTGTATTTTCAAAACATGGCCAAGACGTCTAAGGTCTGATAATCTTATTATTACCCCTCTTCTTAAAGGATCATTCTGTTTAATTGGGTGTTTCTTCTTCATTTCATCCATCATGTCAACCAAACCGTTATCACAGTAGTCAACACTGTGTGACCCATACTGATGTAAAAAAATGAAATTCATTCCAATGTTCTTCTGGATTTTTAAACCTAAACCTGATTTGATTTTATTTATTGGATTTCTGAGCATACGTGTCCTAATGTCATGGCTCAAAGACATGGAGGAAAAATAAAGCTTCCTCTGGAGCCATTCTGAATCATTAGCCAGTAAAGAGCTAAAAGGCGACGCAACCAATCAATTACACAGGGAGCTGGTGGAGGGTGGGGACACACGAGGAAGAGTGAAAGGTGCGGCTGAAACCCCTGTGTTATTTAGCCAGTGGACAGTGTGGACGCTGCTGTGTTTGTGTGCTGTTTATGCGAGCTTGCACGCGGCTGTGCGGGGGTGGTGGGAGCACCATGATTCAGTGGTGTTGTGATTTCAACAGCAGACCCAGGACGGGCGGTTTATTTTTCATCTGTCGCCCTGTGAGTGACGGTCCAATCAAGCTTGGGACGGGCTGTCAAGCCTGTCAGGCTGAGGAATGAGGGGAGATGGGAATCAAAGACACAGAGCAGGACCAAACCATGATGGAAGGACCTGGGCACAGCAGCCACACAGGTGAAGGAGGGGGGGGTGATAGAAATGGGAGGAGACATCCAGAAAATGGAAATATGTGTAGGTAGAAAAAGAGCAGGCAGAAAGAGAGAGCTGCAGGAAAGCAAAGGGAATCAGTAAAAAGGAAAAGATTGGTGAAACTGAAAGAAAAAGCTGAGATCTCTAAGGTCAAAAATCTGAATAATCAGTGTTAGTCAGGGAATATTTGTTTAGTCTTACCAATCCAGCGCATGATTGAGGTGAGGATCTGAAGATATTTGGTCTTCTGAGCGTTGAAGAAGGTAAAAGGTCCCAACATAACAGTGAACACACTCTGCAGAGATAAAGAAAAGAAGTGGTGAATGCTTTAATTGCTGTTTAAGACAAAACATGTTTAACTAGCTCAAGATAACACACCCCTCTTCCATCAGCACTGTGGCATTATCCCATTTGTGTTTGTCTGACCCCTGTTAATACTTCCCTGACACGTCATTCTGAAACACCAGTGGAGACGCGTCATTCCCCAAGTGCTGCCAAAATCCCATCAGCACAAGATAGATGAACCGATGAACAGGTGGACCAATCCGTAGCCCGACAAAAATTTCAAATCCTCTCAGGCCACAGCTCTGATTGCCTATCAGATACTTTCTTTATCAAGAGCTGCAATCAGAGACAGTGGCTCAGCTACTGTAGCTCCAATTCCATCAGTTCCCTTCAGTCCTCCTCCCCCTCGCATTTCTTCCCTCTGTCCCCGTTCTCTGACGGTTTGAGAGGCGTGTGATCTCAGAGGCAGTCACTTGTGTGCCATTTCATCTCAAGAGGGGCCTTACTCTCCAATCAAACACACATGGACAAACACACACTTACATACACATCTCGGTGAGGAGTAGCACTTCAGTTCAGAGCTCAGAAAAATCTTTAAATACAGCAAAAAATAATTCCAGAAACAAGAATCTAATTTGTAATAAAGGTCAAGCATTTTATTCATAATGTGCTTCAACAGGTTTGGCACTTGGAGAAAAGCCATGACTGTGGATCAGCTTTCTTGATGTTTAGGTTTTTATTGATTATGAAGAAAAGGCTTAGTCGCATGGCAACATGCAGGTCTTTACATCACTTCAAGGTCACAGGAACAGATATCACTAAAAGACATGTTCTGGAAAACAGATCATAGCTGTGTAATACTTTAAGCACATGAACTTTCACTTAACATTAAAGTAAGTTGTACATAATTAGATGTATTTATAAACTAATGATGACTTAAACGTTTCTGAAAGAGTCCAACAGAACACTACAGGGGAACGAGGGATTTTCGGACAGCAAGTCAGCTATTGTTTCCAGATGTACAGATGGACACCTGAGGTATCTGTGCATGTGAGAGGTGAAAAATAACAGCCTGTAATTCTGCTGAGTAATGATGATGCCTCTGTGTCTATGTATTTAAATATTACCTGCTGTCTTCTTGGCAAAGTGCAGCCGAAGCTCAAGACGAGCCAAAGCATAAATCTGCACACCCATTGGAGGTAATGAATGAATCATTATGAAAGAGATGTGTCTGAAGAAGAAAGAAGAAGAAATTTATGGCAGCTGGCCGACAGGCCCTGAATGGTTCCACACAGTGGGCCTTTCCCAGAGTCTAAACCACACTATGACATGAACCTGGGCCGGATAGTTCTGATATTTTTTCTGGTGTGTGTGTTTTAAATGTTTTAAATACTGGCACCAAGTTTTGTTTGTGGAATATAAACTATATAAAACTAGCAAATCATCGTGATTGGGATCAAGAAGTATTTGCTCCTAGAATAAGTAAAGGAAGAAGAATCTGACCAACTGTTGAAGGAATCTGATTTTTGATTATCAATGCTACAGACATTATTTTTAAGTAGTAGTATTTTTGAAGTACTGATGTTTGATGCCCAGCCCTACAGCAAATATCCTGATTTTTCATTCCTTTATAGTGTAAACAGTAAATAAATAGTCCATTTCTACAGCTGTCAACACAGAGTAAATGTCTATGTCTCTCTATGTCAACATAGAGTAAACGCTCCAACACAGACAACTCTCAGTATGAGGTCAAAATCCAGCCTAAATGGGCAGAGATTCAAGAAATAGAGGGTTAACAGCACTGAGCCTGTTTGTATGAGGACACGAGGCTGATGAATTTCTCTGCAGTTTCAGGACCACTCATGAATCAAGGCTGCACGTCCCACTGCTCACAGTCTCCCATAAAACCCCTGACAGAACAATGGCCTGAGGACAGTGGACTGCTCAACTGTATCTCAGCAACAAGAGCAATACCAGAGCACAACGCTGCCCCAAAAAATAAATGACTACAACACCTACAATGAGATCACCAACACAGACAATCATGTGGCTGCTGGGAATGTGATTATATTCTATTTGGTGGCATGTTTCTGTTATTTTGGGAGAAAACTGACCAAACATTTCAGATCATGTCCAGCTGTTTTTAAGACATCACCAGAAAATGTCCCTCACAGTCAAAAAGCAAGTGTGTTTCCTCTGAGAAATGGTGACATAAAAAGAAGAACATTCAACAGGTTTCATATTAAAAAGAAAAGTATTAAATTTTAATCATACAATAACGATGATGATTTCTATGTTAAATTTCTACTGCTGTGTTTTTTGTTTTGTGAATTTTCTCCAGTCAGCTTCAACTCGCAAATAACACTACTGACCGCCATTTTCAAAGCGCACCTTCATTTTTATGTTGATCTCTAAAACCTTGTTATACTTGGGGAAATGGCTGGCACTAATGTCATATGTAAAATACTTGAAGTTAATGGGCTAAATCATGTAAAACCACCAAGACAGTCCATTAAGTAGACAATGGGGGCATAAACTAAATATCAGAGGATGCATGTACTCCCACGGCGGAGCCAGGAAAACCTCGGTCCTTTAAAAAAGCGTTCTTGAGTTTTTTGGGTAGGAATTAGAACAGAAAGGCACTGAGGCTGCACAGGAAAGAGAGGAAGGGACAGAGTGAGTGAGTGGGCGAGCGTAAAGGCATCAGATGCCATGTGCTGTAGGGTGACTCAGACCCAGGGAGTTGGCATGACCCTACCAGAACACAGAGAGAAACTGGTAGTGTCACTAAAGGCACAGCCAGCAGGAGATCACACTTCTCCCAGTCCACCTTAAAAAAAACAAAACAAACAAAGGAAGTGCTTCTGTGCACTTTGAATAGGATCTGGTTGTGACGCATGAAGTAGGAAGCACAGGTACAGTCCAGGACAAAAAAAAACAGGTTGCCTTTACTCCTAATCACTCTTCTATTTAAACACATTATAAAGACATGTCCTGCTTTTCAAATCTGTTTCCATTTTAAATTGATGTTGTTTCTTTTTACTGCTACTGGAAATGGAACACCTCCTCGATGTTCACTGGACCACCACAAAGTTGGTCCAGTTATGAGCATATATTCGAGAACTCCAGACTGTTTTGCACAGTCACCCGGGTCGTCATTCTGGTCTTTTCTTTCCTGACTAACAGAATGGATTAAAAAAAAAAGGGCCACCTCTAACAGCACTCCATGACCCACAGTCATGGGATTATAAGGCAAAAAACATGTTGTCTGTTGAGCACAATCTCTACAGGTATTGTAAACTCTGAGGAATCCAACACTGGTGAGGAACAGTCACACATGTAGATTTGTTCTTTTTCACAAAAAATTAATTACAGTATACCTATTTTGTTTAGCCCACATTGTGTTGTTCTGTTGGAGTGCAGCAAAGTGTCACATGATATCGGTGCTGAGAGCTCTACATGATGGCTGTCACATGATGAGCTGCTGCGCCACAGCAGACATATTTTTTGCACCTGAGACTTCCCGATGTGTAAAATGATTGAACACATTCACAGATCTTCATGTGTCAAATGAAGCCTGAGAGAGAGACAAGCAAACCTACTGAAAAGCCAGAGAAACACTTTCTGCATGTAGATATCATCATCTAACTCTGTGCTTGATGATGTACAATCTAAACAGAAATAATTATATGGATACCACACAGAACAACCGTCGAACAACTAGAGAAATAAAACTGCCAGACAACAGGAGAACAAGAGATGAATATAACTAGAATTTCATAACGCAGACAGATTGACACTTGGTCCCAATGCATTTATTCATTTAATATTTTGTTCAGACCGTTCTAGCAATTTCGTCTCACTCTTGCATGCAAATGCCGACATACAGATTTTCACCTGCATTTTTGCCTCCTTGCCACAGAAACTGCTTACGTTTCATGTTCAGTTTAATAAACGTCTCAATAAACAAAAACAAATTCTGTCAGGAGAAAAGTGGCATGAATCAGTTTTGGCTAGATGCTTCCCTCCCATTTCCTGCTGTTTGGCAAGCTGATGGGTTTTGCTCCTCCGGAGCAGCACGCTCATCAACTATGTGCCTTTCACTTTTGACAACAAAGACATTCTTAAAATCAGCCATTTTTCCTCCTCAGTATGAGACAACACCTTTCTGGCTGCAATCACACACTTCAGTGAAACGCAATAAACGGTGAGTCTGCGATGAGAAACTGCAAAGGTGACTAAGGCAATGATGGATACAAACACTGAGATCAGTCCTGTTACCTCTCCTTAGAGGGTTCACACTGCAGGTTCATCACAAAAACAATGAATTGTCATTGTCTTTTAATAAACACACACACACACAGCTGCATATTGACATAGCTCATTCGAAATACAGCTCTTACAGAAACAGTCATTCTTAAAGTACAGGTACAAATAAAATAAAATATATAACTTTTTAACAGTAGGGTAGTGTGATACCTTTCAACTATCGATTACCAAGCAGCACCATTTTTATTAATCCCACTCGAGGTGACAGAAACTTCTGCTGATAATACAGCTCAGATCATTTCCACCCGTTTGGATCTGGCTTTTAAAGACGTTTCATCTTCATTCAAAAACAGCGTCGGTTCTTTGTGGAAACACCAATTTTGTTTTGGTTCCAAACAACACCAATGATCCTCATTGCCCTACCAACGTCTCATTACAGACCATGACCCAAATCATGGAAATGCTCAGAGGGCCACAGCTTTTCATCATTATGTCAGAGGCAGAGGGCTGAACAACCTGCTGCTAAACCTATTTTCCTGCTCTCCACATGGCAGTAAATAACACTTCCAACAGAAGTCTCTACGATGCAGTCGCTCGACAGTATGGACGACACATCGGGCTGAGGTTGAACTCGGCCGCTTCCAGCTGTGAATATGGAGCAAAGGTTTTCGCAAAGAAACTACCCTGGCGTTTGAACGTAGGCTTTTTTAAAAACAAAACAAAATGGGAACTTGCTTGTGGCCTGGGCCCTGGGGTTTCAGACACTGACCAAGCAAACACAACATCCAACTCCGATTCAAGTCGGACTGGGGACCTTCGTTGCCCATCATTCCCCATCTTTCTCTGCTAACTTCCTGTCAGCTCTCTGCTGTCCTCTGTCTAACAGGAAAGGGAAATGAGTACTTTTAAAAAAGCAACAGAACAGCATCACTTTTCTACAACTTCTCCATCGGCTTCTGTGACGCTGCAAAGTTATAATGTGGGAGTAAGAGATTAATGGGGATTTGATATGGTGAATGATCTCAATTATGGTGAAAACCTGCCACCAACTGGCAACCCAGGCTGTAGCTGTCAATCACTTCCAAAGTCTATAAAGACCAGTGTTTTGGATTTGTGCGGATGAGAGGGTGCCGGTCCAATCTGGTGCCAATCCACTGGTCTCATTAAATCAGCACATATGTGAGTGTTTCTCCTGAGCCACGTGTTGTGTAGGCTCTTCATCCAACACAGTTGGGCTACGTAAGTCAACCCCTGTCCGTCCAGCCCATTAAATTATTAACCAACATATTTTTCTCCTCTTTTCTGTAGGGCCAGCCAAACACTGTGATGGCACAGATGTCCTCAGGGTCCTGGACGTCACTGCAGCTGAATTTATATCCATGAGAGCCATATGAGCGCTTTGTTCATGACTGTCAAGCTGTCAGGCATTTTAACTGTGAAATCACTGTTCATTTTTAGATTTTGCAAAGTGTTTGCCTGATGCAAAGAGGGTGAACAGTAGAAGACCAGGGGGGCCAGCAGAGTATACGGTGGGTAAAAAAACTCCAGCACTGAAAATGGTAAGTGCCCTGATGGTTCCATGCGGTGGTCCAGCCTGGACACTGATAATCCCCCCCACAATCAAACACAGAAAGAGTGATTAGAATTCCAAATCCCCACAGTCCCAAGATCCCTGGCCATTTGTGGCTGATGTTAATCTTTATTCCAAACAGATTTCAAACAGAAAATGCCGAAACTGCTATAGTTTGCATTTGCTATAGTTGCAATGAAGAACTGTGCACCAAGCGAAACGCAGAGCTAAGATGCTTCCTCACCAGCAGAAAAGTTGAAAAAAAAAACCGCAATAATTCACAAGACCTCTACAACTGCACACACCATTTAACTTTAATTAAAACATGGAATTGAGACCATGAATGTTTAAAATATAGAATCTAGCAATTTGAGACTTTTTTCAACCTACAGACAAATTGACAGGAACTAAGACATTGCTGACATTCCCAGTGCCAGTGATCCACAATTTGCATTTCTTGTCATTAAGATTGATTGAAATCAATTAGTACTCAGTACATCACAATACATATTGTCTATATGTGTGTGTATGTGTTCATGACAAAAACAGGAATCAAAGTCTAAAAAAGACAGACTGTTTAGATTCCCAGACAATATTTCTTAATGATGCAGAACAAAATAAAATGCTGTGTGACTGCATGACTGCATGAGAAAAACTACACTTTAGCTGCATCACACACAGGATGTAATGGAGTATTCATTGCCTTGGTGTTGACACGTATGATAAAAGACTTGAGGGAAACCTGACCATGGTGGTATGGAATAGAAATGGCATAAAATAGGCCATAAAAGCCCAGGAGATATGTACAAATCCTCTTGATAGCAATAACAAGTCAACTGATTCACTGAACACACCGGCAGCAGGGAGGAAAAGGAAGTTAGACAAAGATGCTCACAACATGCTTGTGGGGGTCGGTGTTGTGAGTGGAGGCAGATAATACAGAGTGGAGCAGAGACTGTGCCTGGGAGGCAACACTGTGCAGTTAAAACCATATTGGAACCATACGTTTGTCAGGATGAACGAGAGTCTGCCCTCGACGTCATTAATCACCGGCAAACATCTCCATCAAGCAGGCATAATTAGCATAAATAAATAATAAAAGAATGGATGAGTAAAATTATTTGACTTGTCATATTTCAAAAACCAATTAATGGAACCAATTAAGATATATGGTCCTATACTGCCTTATGTTCCCTTTATCAAGAAAAAATGAACTATGCGTAGTTTACCCTGTGTAGCAATGCCAACACAGTCTCTAAGAGATTATATTTGCTAAGTGACAATGTAATTAATAACTATTAATAATGAGATGAGTGGCAAAGGATGTGGAGCCGAAATGACTGCTCAATCAATCACAAGTCAATTGACAAAATAATCTTTGATAATTGAATAAGTATTTTTTCAAAGTAAAAGTTCTAAATATTCTCTGGTTCCAGCTTCTCGCATTTCTGTGTTATTTCCTTTTAAACTGCATATTTTCACACGGCAGGTCAGGTCAAATAAAAAAAGTCACCTTGAGCTGTGAGATTCTGATTTTCATTTTCAGTATTCACTGACATTTTTTAGATTAATCAATGAATTGATAAAATAACTTAAATGCCAGTCTAACAGAGTGACAGAGGCTTGTGCATGAAAAAAAGAACAAACCAACAGGACTGAGACACGTGGTTTAAATGTTCTGTGGTTCATTTAATGAGGTAATACAGTCGATGTAAAGGTGCTGCTCAAGAAAGAATCTGACATTAAATGTCTTCTACACAATAATCAGTGTGAATGACGCCGTGTGTATTTAAAGAAAGTCAAAGCCATCAACAACAACAGAGGACAGCAGCAAGACAAAATCTTTTAAAATCTTGAGAGACGTGGTTGAACTGCAGAGGTTTTACAAATGAGCCTGTTTCCAGGTGCCATTTTAAAAGTGTTTATGTCAAATCAAAATGAGTGACACGCGCTGGCCTGGCCGACTAAACAATTTGCTGACTCAGAGCGTAGAGCAAAACATTATCACTTCAACCTCCACAGGATCCTGATTGATTAGAAGAGACGTCTCTTTTTTTTTTTTTTTTTTAAAGCTAATTATGAATGTTACTAACAAATGACAGATTTAGGCTGAATGTTGTGTGTGTGGGCATATTTTCATGTTTTATGAGACAGGCACAAACTGGGCTTATCTGCTGCCAACAGAAGCCTCTCTATCCGTCTCTTATGTGACCGTCTCTGTCAGCTCTGGACGTTGCTCCCACCCCTTTGGGTCTTTGGGTCAACATCAACAGCTACAGAAACTCAACTTCCTCAAAGACAAACACACAAAAAATACCCCACACACACAAACACATATATATATGAATAAATAATGCTGCCTCTCTAAGAACATGCCTTGCATCCAAAAGAGAACCGCAGCAGGCTTCAGGAAGCCAGTGAACCAGACTGAGGATGACCTGTAAGGCCAGAGTCAACTCACTGGAGGTTCAACAGCCAGTTTGTTCAAGTCTAGGTCTGACATAACTTTACCCAACATAATAACCTGATAACGAAGCACATACAATCCCCAGTCTTAGGTACATCATTTTATATTATGGAACAGTTACACTTCATGTTCACCTGGTTGTGTGTGTACAAGACTCCTCACCTGAAGAACCAATCATCTCTCCTGCCACAGCAAATGCGTTTGTGTTATGTTTACATTGCTGGGTAACAATATAAAAACATATATGAATAAAATCTGAAAAAATACTCATATCTTGATTGGATATATTTGAAAAATCTAATTGAAATAAGTAGAATTAAAGACAAAGTCAAAACAGCTTTCATTTAATTTGCTGTTAGTCAAAGTGAAACACATCCAGCACAGTAGCCTACGCTGTTAATTAGGTACGTGGCCCTGGAGACTGTCATGTCTCTACACAATTAAAGATAGGACTGTAATGAGGGGAAGGTAGACAACTCAGACAAAAGCAGAAGTGGAGGAGGGATAAAGTGAGGGCAGAGGTGCAAGGAGAATGCATCATCGTTTCCTGAGACAAAGTTCAGGCCCACTCAGTACATTTTATACCCCGAATGAAGATGGATCACTAAATGAAGCCGAGAATAAAACAATGATTGTAAAATTTTGGGATTCAATTCTGACTCAGGCTATTATGCTAAAAATTAATGCAATCCAAGAACTTCGGATAATATCACTCACCAAGCGTCTGGGTAGATTAACTATGTGACATTCAACTTCAAGACCATCGAGCCAAGCTGATGGAAAAAATATGGAGCAGAGACACCTTTATTTCACTGCAGTGCTACTAAATCACACAGTCTCATCACTGTCGAGCAAAGACTGTTCCAATATGCAAGCACAATTAATGAGCTGGATGTTATGTTTGTGGCAGAAGTCGTGTGTAAAAGTTAATCACTCGCTGGTCACCTGCAGTGTGATTAGGATGTTCCACTTCCATGATTTTAATAAGAACAAAAAGTCATCCTGCACAGAGCCCTCACCTTCCAGCAGCAAGGTCACATCTACCTTCAATCTTGTTTATATACCATCAATTAAATTTGAGCAAAGATAATAAAGAAAAACAAAAACTAAGTAAAGCAGTTACACATTGTAACCCTGGTCCTATGAACATAGAAACTAGTTCATATGACAGAGTAAAAGAATAAAGCACCAGCAACTAGAAATACCCAAGAAATGTTCAAGTATCACAGAATTATATGAGGTGCACGTACAACCTCATAACAACTCCTCTGATAAATAACGTGGTTACAGTTTTAAAACTTTACAAAAGCCTGTTGCAGCTGTGTTTAAAAACATGTATTCACAGGTAAGTACACACTGATGAGCATCTACTTGCAAACCATGACTTTGAACAAGCTCCTGTTTCCAAGACATTTACCAAATTAAAAGCCATAATATGCAGATCTGCTCCTCAAAAAAGGAAACATTACACACCCACCACGGAAAAATGAGCAACAGCACACAGTGAAGATTTATGACAGGCTCGGGACACATCTGGGGAGGAAATGAGGAACAATAATTTACCCGTGGTTTAATAGGACGATGGCTATTTCACGACGCCCATCATCCTAACTATTGTAAAAGGGAGGCAGAGAAGGAGGGGGAGGAGGAAAAGGAGGAAGACTGTATTTCAGCACTGGACACCTTCCCCCCAAATTAAATACATGAAAGACCTTATGAAAAAATGAAAGAATAAATCAAAAAGAAAACGTTTTGTGAATGTGCAATACGTTAAGACAGAACGGAAAAAGAAGTGTTATTTTATTCTCCACTTAGGGGAAAGGCGCAATGGGTCAGTGGACAGCACTTAAGGAGATGCTCCCTAAGGAGCGACTACAGAGGACCATGACCAAACTACCCAGTCTATTCAGAAAGACACTGAGGTGGGTTCCTGCTCCAGTGGCAAACGATAGCATACAAACCCACAAACATGCAGCCGGACCCATGATGAGCTCAAGGTCACAATGTGGACGACTACGGCTATAATCAGTCTGCATTTTAGGCATTTAAAACGTGGCCATGAACCACTGTGCATTTCATGGAAATCACACTCATTTGCCTTCAGCAAGTGAGACCATTACAACACTCTGAAACGTCCTTGCACTAGATAACCAGCTTTACACTCCTCACCCCCACCCCTACCCCCCCATTCCAAAAAAGGAAGAAGGACCTTGTTAAGGCAGGAAAGGGACAACTGAGGTACATTTACTTCATCTTAGCCTCCGAGGACAGATACACTCAAACATCTGTCTCATTCTGGTGGAAATAGAACAGAAAAAAGTAAAATGAGGGATAATAGATTAAACAGACTAAATATTAGAGCTAGACTGATAAATTAGCCAATATTAGCTTCTTGCAGATATATTGCTGGAGGTGCATATGTCCGACCTGCTCTTCTGTTGGTCTCGTGGCTCTGTAACAGCATCACACCATTTCTTCCTGTGATCCTGACAAACAGGAGTAATTACTGGGTAAGAGTAATTACTATGGTTGGCAGAGGGTTTTGTCGCTTGAATGTAAACACGTAATTTTAGTGCATTTGCTGAAACAAACGATATGTCTCTCTCTCACACACACACACACACACACACACACACACACACACACACCTGATGCCTTTGAACATGATAAAATATGGTCTTAGACTTTAGTTGGGGGAAAAAAAACTGTATTACTGTTTAATGAAAGCATGGTGTTCGAGTGTACAAGTATAAGCATAATGAATCATTGTGTTTATTACTAGCTAATTAGCTAAATATTAAGAAAAAATCCAAAGGCCGGTCAGTTATTCCTGCATGAACTCTGTGTCTCCTTGAACACTGCTCCCTCATCACCAGGAACCTCCAGTGACTCCAGCACCAGCAGCACCATGCATCTCCTGCCTGTCCTGATCCGCTGCTCTGATACAGCTCCCTGCTGCTGTGTGGAGTGAACTCCCTTTGTGTGCATCGCAGCTCAAACACTTCTTCCTGCTGTGATAATCTCTATTAAACAATCTGTACTGTCATCTCTCCACAGCCCCGGCCCTGACAGGGAAAGTCGCTGCCACTCGACTACAGCATTTACTGTACACATCAAATATGAGTGCTCATCCATGTGCAGTAGATCACCTGGATGAGGCTAATCCTGCTCCTAAGTACCTGTGCTCAGGTTAGTAAAGTTAATCCAAGTTAATATTGGTGTTTAAATGGAATGAATATGGTTCTTTTTCATCGGTTTCTCCCAAAAAAATAGAGTTTTATATAAATAAAAAAAACTTATTTTCATAGATTTTTTCATCACTCTTAACAGTAAATAATAACAACAGTAAATAACTGAGTTCTGGGAAGACTCGCATGGTGGACAAACTTCTTCGGAGAAGAAATACAAAGCCAAACCTGTCCTCCATTAGCTAAACAAGTGAATGATTTATGTGCCATACACTATGAATGCAGTTAGTTGGCTGTAACAGGGTAAAACACTGCAGTAAAAGTGATGGCCTCCACTGGGAACGGGCATCAAGGTCGCTGAAATTCCTCTTGGAATAAATCTTTATTAGTCAGTTAATTAATCAATCAGCTCTGTATTGAGAAAAAGTGGCAGGGTGGGTCATTTCTACACTGTCAGGGGACGAGCAACAACTTTACCTGTGCTTAAGATGAACTTTATTTCAATACATGAGGCAGTGTATGGCTTCACAGACAAGCAGTGTAATTGAAACATCTGCATGAAGATAAGAGGTGAACAATGCAGCGTAAGCATCATCTGCCTTTGATCTCATAACTCGCATTGATTTACTATCACTTCCCACACTCTGGGAGAACAATAAATCAGCCATTTAAATTGTACTCGCTGTCCAGCGGGGTGGAGTGTACCAACCACTGCTTGGCCAGCCACTGTGACAAAGCCCCTGCAGTGAAATTCAAAAAGAAAACTTAGCAGGGGACAATCAAGGACAGAGAAGTTTAATTGAGGTCTCGGGAATCTCTGCTGGAGCTGAACAAAAACCCAGAAAAGCTCCACTGTTGCACAGCCCCTTAATCTTTTCAATCAAAGCTGCGTAAAGGCCCAGGATCAACACTGAGGGCACTGTTATGCAATGGCCTCCATCATCTCCCTTTCACACCCCCAAGGCCAACAAATATTGTAGATATTGGGAGAAAAGCCCTCAGCTGTCCACTCAGGCAGCGAACATGAGAATCAATCAGCAGCAGCGCAAATCACGGCCAATTGATCTTCTTAAGAGCTTTCAGATCCTCGGATGAAGAAAGTGGCATGTCCACTGCTGACACTGCTGCTGTGTGAAGTCAATACTGATTTAAGTCAAAGATCTGACCGGATGAAGCATCAACTGGGCTGCTTCAGGCCTTATTATCATGAAGTAATTAATAAGTCTGTGAATTCAGCACTGAGGTCTTTATAAAAATGACAACACCTTCTATAACAGGAGCTTGATGTCCATTACAATATCAGCATCGCTCTGTGGTGGCTTGTGGCCTTTGAAGGCTGAGTAAAACTCAACATGACAGAACTGGATTTGTTGTGATGATCACAGGCTGAATTCAGATCATTTAACTGTGTGGAAACCACATATTTATCCCAGTTTCCCCATAGGCTGGGTGTCAGTGTCAGCACTGACACTCAGTTGATGTGACTGACACATGACGAGGGAACGGGCTTGAGGTGTGGAACTAAAAAGAACCTGTGACGCCTGAAAACACAGTAAATTCAATCATGTCATTCACGTTTTAAAGAGAGAGACTGGGGTCAGGCGACACTGGGAGCAACAGGCTGAATAAAACTACTGGACTGATGCATACACACTGAACTTACTGACAGTGTCAAAACTCACAAACTGACTGAAGCAGGTTCAAGGCTTCTCTCTTTTCTTTTCTTTCCTTTCTTTTCCTCATTGCTGTAGTGCTATTGGGTAAAGGTCTACTCCTATTTACAGTGACAGCTGTTCTCAAACCTAAAAATAACTCACAATCTGTTGTCCACTGTGAACAAAGACCCCCCCTAAAAAAAAAAGAAAAACACTGCAGAGCAACCATCCGAGGGAAACCTGCTAAAACGAAGAATCTAAGAACACCACGTCCACACAGAAGGGATCCCACCAAAAGCCTGTCTGTTCTGTCTGCTTTTCAGGCTGAGATGGGTCACTGCTGAAATGAAAGTCTATTAACAATAAAAAAAAAAGTCTTTGGATTTTGGACTGTTAGACTGTGTGGTGATTCTGAAAATCTGGGCCTAAGAGGCAGACAGATACTCAAAAACATCCACAGGTTGTCATATCAAGATGAAGTCCAGTAGTTGGAAAGGAGTGAGTAAAAGCATCTTAACTCCTGCGGACAACAATTTATCCTGAAGGACTCACAGGAGAGAGCCTCCCTCCGTCAACACTACAACTCCCTGTGTCCGAATCACTGAGACATCCCTTCCCTGTCTGCTCTTTGCCTCTCTCAGCACCAATCACCCACGCAGGGATTAAAGCTCTTTAGAGCAACGCCATAATCAGGCCGCTCTTTAATCTCTCGACATTTTCTAAACTCTGGCTGTAGTAACGTCTCTATCATCACTCCCAGCGATTCCCATGGACACAACCAAGCAGCTCATTTATTGCTGCCAGAACATAACGCTGCTACAGACGTTGGTGTGTATGAATCCACACCATGGAGCAGTACAGTACAACACAGTTCAAATTTTATAGGACATCAAGATTTTTTTGCCCAATACTGTTGCACAGAACTCTTAAATTCTCTCTCAAACAGGGGTACAATGTTTTCCCATTTCCATAACTTGCTCCCGCCATGATGCTAAAAATGTAAATATCTATAATCACATTAGGACGACGCCATAAAACTCTGAGTCATGGAGTCATGAGAATGATTAGTATGTAGCCTCACATTCATAGTCAACACGATTCAAAGTCTGAAGACACAAACTCTGATGGTGTTTGTGTCTGAATATTTATCTTGTAATAAATCATAAATCACCCTGTGAGTCATTCAGGATGGATGGATCAGGGGGACTTAGAATGGCTTAAGACATCACCTGACATCTGAGTTTCAAAGTAGAAATCCCAAACACACACCTTCCAAAAAACCAATAAAGGTCACCATGAAAGTCTGTTCTTCAGAGAGCAATTTTGAGCATGGCTTCCCTGAATGACCCTCCAAAACTTTGTACCTCAGGAAGACCTGAGTGAAAATGGTCTGTTACAGAAATAGATAACACTGTGGAAGAAGGGCACCTTGTCCTTGCAGCTCGGCTCACAATGTAACCCTGAGAATACAAAAGGTAGATCCTGGCTGGGCCAGGTTTTGATAGCTCTCTCCACAGGGCAGAGCACAGCTGATGAGAAATAGTCAATTATTTAGACTCATCATTCAGATTCCGGGCAGTGTCTTTAGGCCAGAGCCTCTGACCCAGTGAAGGCACACACACAGAGTGGAATAAAGTCCAGCCACTGTACAGTACACTAACAGGACTTACTGAATGTTTCATCACAGTTCAGTGATTTTTGATTTATTTAAGGAAAGGTCAACCAGGACAAAAATGAAAGATCTCCTGGGTAAAAATATAAAAGGATACTGTGAAAAACTGACAAGATGGATCAACAAAAATAAATTAGATATCCATCAGCTGCAACAGAGCATTTCAATAAGGAAAAAATGCATCTGAAGTTAATGGACACTAAGACAAGATACAAAAACAGACCTTAAAAAGTTAATTCCTTGGCTTAATGCATCCAATCCGCTGATAGTGGCCTTATGAAGAGGACTAAATACTGGTCCTTTGATACAGATTTCTGCTCTGGTCCATTCATTATGTTGCACTGATACGTACATGTGCATAAGGCCTGTATGCATGTGTTAATAAAATAAAGTCCACTTGCCAGCAAAGCATGTTGGAGTATAAACATCTCCATATGCAGTCCAGAATAAATGTGTAGTTACAGCTTCATGTTACCTTACTCACAAAAGAATGGTGCTCATGGACGTCACACTGAGAGGTTTCAGGTCTAAACTGGAGAATTAGTGAACTGGTATCAGTGCAGCTCTTCTGCCAGCGTTGACTGGTAAATATGTTCTTTGGTGTTACGGATCTAATTCCCTCTGCGGTTTCATGATGAAACTGGGAAATTAGTCTGCAAAACTGCAAGTGTAAACAAATTGACCGGAGATTACGAATCAGTATTATTTCAGTTTGCTTACGTACACTAAGAGGCTTATGCCACAGGAGATAAAGGAGGGAAAAGTTAATTTATTGGCAAATTATTTGAGGTCGGCTCACTCCATTAAAATATAGGCAAGGATGGGGAGGAGCGAACGAGAGAGCAGTGACGCTGAGAAATTATACAGGAGGAGATCAGCACATCTATCACTGTCGCTGTGCAAAGTTAAAGCTCGAGTGGAAATCAAAGTTTGGCTCGCTTAAGACTTCAAGGACACACACTTTCTGTGGGCCGCAGACGTGAGGTGTCAGGCAACATTTGGGCGATGAAGTGACTCAGAGGACAGAACATGAAACACAGGCAACGCTTGGACCTTTACACCTTTTTAAAAAACACGTGTCTACCTGTGCTGCTTGGGTCAAAAGCATATTCTTACACAACATCCAGCAATAATTAGTCAATAATGCAAATTATCTGCATTTCAAAGGAATTAGTTCAGAGCAGATGTGTCGCTTCACCACAGACTCTGGTAAAGAGAGGGGACTGCTGCTGGGATAAGGAATCAGCGCTTACCAGAAACACCCTGTACGCATCTTTCCTTGTGACAGAGCCCCAGCACGGGTCAGTATCGTTGTACTTCACACTTCCAGCACTGCAGGAGTGGTTTCCACTGCACAGGAACACAAACACAAACACAAACAAACAGCTTAATGTTTAATCCCCGGCCTTGTGAGATGTCGCCATCTGAAACAGATCATCCCTTATTACTCTTAGAAATCTATAATCTGAACTCTCATTACGGTTCGTCACGTAAAATGTCTGAGTTCACGTATTATCAAAGGCACAATCAGATAAATCAGCTAAAGGGAAAGCTGATGTTTGCAGTAGACGTTGTGAAAACTGAAAGGGTATCACTTAAAAGCAATCGCAAACCCTATCACTGCTGCGTGACAGCCTGAGCTGTAGTAAAATCATCTGGTTCTGCCCATGCTACTCAGAAGTCTACAGTTTGTGCCTTCAGGCAAAAAAAAAAACTGCTTTTGAAGTCTCAGTTACATCTCACATTTATTCTTGCTGGAAGGTTAGCAAGGTTTGGACCACAGCGGAGGAGAATTTAATACGATAAGACAGCATCAGTGTGCTGTGCCTCCGGACAGGATGAGGCACGGCAAATCTGTTACAACAACAATTAGAAGAGGACAGAAGAGTTTATACTGTGACTTTTCTTTTTTTTTTTCTTTTTACTTAAAATCACCAGCTTGGTTTTATTATTCTGAACTAATTTAGGAAAGCAGCAAATGAAAGAAAGTCAAAGAGTGAACGAAAATTTTTTATCTCATGGAGGGTCAAATGACAGCAGTGTCTTTTTTGATGACAGATCCAGGAGCTCATTGAGCTTGGTGTCAGTCTGTTTGTACATTAATCTGTGTAAATCATGAGCTGACTCAAAAGCAATGTTGTGAATTAAACAAAGTTTAATCAGAACTGACAGAAAGTATAAAACTGGCTGGAAACATCAAAAACATCCCTGTCAGAAACTTAAATTGCCGCCCTCCTGAATTCATCTCACTAAAACAACACTGAAGGGGGGGTGGCTATTTCTGTGGTCCAGACTCTGAAGGGCAGAGTCTCCAGCTATATGAAATACCTTATTCTCACCCAGGCTGGCCAACAGACTTGCAATAAAAACCTGTCTGGAAGCAAGTCAACATGACTCAGACGTCAGGAGCACCAGTGAGAGGTCAGCAGCCCCAGAGGCCTCTGTCAGCAAAGCTTTATTGTCTCAATCTTGAGTTCAGAAGGTGAAAATAGGATCAAAGTCTGGGGGCAAAGGAGCCGATGAGACCAAGAAAGATGTGCTTTGTCTTGCCAAAATGGAGAGCAGTAAATGCTCCAAATGTTCTTCAAGGAGAGCGTCTATGAAATCCATCTATATATCTATAAAGCTGAGAATGAGCGTGATAAAATAAGTATATTGGTCTTACCAGGCAACTTCCATTAGTGATATAGGCACAGCTGCTGCGTAGATGGCCAGGTCCCCATACAGGTAGACAATGATGCAGATGTAGAACATATTGACACCAACTGAAAGACAAAAATGAAAAGATAAAGACATGAATGACTCGGAGATGTGTGCCAAGTTTGTCTTTGTGAATAAAATCAAGATTCATAAAGTAACATGAGGTCAGGAGGTGACAGGCAAACACATTTTTCATCTCTGTCAGCCGTCCAAACACTTCATCATGAGATATCGTTGACGGGCCATGTCTGTTAAACTTTACCACTATGGTGCCATCTCTATTAAAATGCACTCTCATCCACACCTCCACTCATTGCATCCCTCCATCCTTTCTCTGGGATGGCAGCCTGGACACCAGAGGCACATCTTATTGGTTCAAAGAAAAATATTAAGAGCATTAATTAAGAAACTAGTCAGTCCATGAAGGAAATTTTCCTCGTCAGCCTTTGCTCTTCACAGTGACAAGCTCTTAACCATCTGCCCCCTCTCTTCATCCACACAGAAGACCAGAAAGCTGCCTTTGCCAAGCCAAGATTGAAAGCTATCACCAGCCGACAGATCATCACAGAGCACCACACATCCATCATGCTCTTGAATTCTCAGAAGGGGGTTCAACCGTCCAACTGGACCCCTCAGCTAATTTATTACTGCCAAGGAAATTAGAGCATAGAGTCCATTAAAAAGAAATATAAAGTGACACAATCAGTGCAGATTTATGGGCTACACTGATTCTTTTATACACTATATACACTATGAATACATGTGTTTCTACAACATTTACCAACTGAGAGGGTGAAATGAAATAAAAGATTTTGCAGAAAAGAAAATTCTTAAGCAAGGTTTTAAAAAAAAAAATCAGTTTCTTTGCAAACATGTTGGTATCAGTATCGACTTTCAGGAATCAAAAATCTGTTGAAGAAACAAATCCCTCTCTATGCTGCTTTTTGCGTCTCCTATGGCACAACATGAATGAGGCATATTAGTGTCTCAGTGGCACATAGCAGAGACAGGACGTGCTATACTCTGCTGCTGCTGTCAGTAAGCGATAGCAAGGCGAGAGCTCTGCATGACCACAGGGACGCAGGCCTTCACGGCACTGTAACTAATATTTCCCAATTACACAGAGCCACAGGCAAAAATGCTGCAAAATGGGTCTTCACACAGGAGCTCGGCCTTTCGTGTAGCTGTGAAATGCAGCACCATCCATCAACACAGTGCTCCTGACTGACAGCAGACCTGACAACCTGTCTGTGAGGAGCTACAGGAAAAAGCTGCAAGGCCACTATTTAGTTAAGTGCACAACAGGGAAAGGCAGTTTTATTACCTTGTAAAGACTGATATACTGCCACATTCGGGGATTTAATTCTGTGTATTGTATTATAGGAATAGGACAATTCGTTATTTTAAATACTTTGACCTGTCCTGTCTTGTTTGAACACAAATGACTCAACAGAACGACTGTCACATCTAAAGCCTCTGAGATAAAGAACAAAATGAATTTTAACTTTGAATTTCACCCGAATAACATCCATCTACTTATTTTCAAATTCTGCTTCTTGTGGGAATGTCACAGTGAAATTTTGATGAACAGAGATTATAGACATTCACAAATCAAATCTAAACTGTGCCAGCCCCAGAGGCAACCACGCCAATAACAATATGTCTCTAAAAGTAGGTAAATAGGGCAGTACAGAATTAGAAATGGCTAATTTAGGTTTACATTGAATTACAACTTCTGTGTGATGCAGGAACCATTAGACTGAATCTTTTTTTATAGATATAAGGATAAGGGCCAGGGAGATAAACCCAAGAATCCTTAGAAAGATTCAGATCCTGGTCAAAGCCTCACTACTGGGTTTTTTTTAAAGGCTGAGACCGATTAGATATTTGAGAGATTTAAAGCCACATAAATCCACCAACATTAATATTTAACAAACATAAGCCACATAATCCGAATGAATTGCCATTTTCTTTTCTCTTCATCCCATCACGATTTTCCTTTGACTCCTGTGATGCAAGGTGTAACGAACACTTATCTGTAGAAATACTGTCATAAAATATAAAATAAATATAATAAGTGTTCTTTGTGCAAGTGCACAACAGCCTGTGCTGTGTCGTTGATTTGAATGCTTATTGCCATTTTTCCATTTGTCTGGTTGTGGCACAAAAACATGACGACCCCATTCTCAATTCAACATTATACCGATGGATATTTGAAAGAAAAAAAAACCTGCTTGATTTGTGGAGTAGTAAAAGGGAAATAGAGTATTAAAGCTATCAGAGATGATGCCACTTGTGTTTGTATTTCTTGTTGAAGCTCAGAAGGATTGGTTGGCTTTAAGCTATGAGCCGGAAATGAGCTGCGTCATATGAAATGTGAGCTACTCCTGTTACCGGTTCTCTACGACTGCGTATGCCGTGTGCTTCGATCCATCAGGAAGCAGAGCTGAGGTCTGAAAGGACTGAACAGATTCTGATGTACAACACAACAGACTTCACTTGGTTCTGTTTCGAGAAATAAATGAAGTTTTCATGGCACAAACTTCCTTCCCGGCACTAAACTTGTAATATTGATCTGTTGGGTTGATCACAGTTAGCCATCATAACATACTCCCTGAAATTAAAGTGCATTTTTTTTAAAGCTGGCACTGAAAACTATTGTAGCAGTGGCTTATGGAAAATGATTGGGCTGCAAGCTGAAGAAAACATGTTCATTTATCTTCCCAGCGGCTCAGACACTTGCGGTTTCATTTTTCCAGTGCTCTCAATGCACAAGTATGACATTTAAGTAAAAGTCACTGAAGTATTAAAAATGGATGTGCCCATGTTTGGTTCTCATTAAAGACACAAGCCCGGGTTACAACAGAGCAAATTGGTATTCGCCGCCATGGTCCTCCGTATGTCAGGGGAAGGACAGCTCACATTGAAGAAGCAATCCTGCTGTTTGCACAGTCGCCATGTTAGCCACCACATCACATCACAGAGGTAAGAGAAGCTGAGACAAGATGCTGATGCAAGGACAGCGATCTGTTAGTGTCTCTCCCTTTGTGACTTTATCCAAAGTCGTCTTCTAATCAACTTCCAAATCATCAATGTGAAGGTTATAGTAACGCCTTTCCACAGTGGTGCAAATAAAGCAGCCCCCCATCAACATTCCTGTCAGTGGCTGCAGGTCAGGCTGATACAATAGCCATGGCTTTATTCCAAGCCTGCCTTAAATCTGCTGCTGCCGCTGCTGCGTCAATTTCAACCCAGGAGGAAGTCAAATGCCCTCTAAGCAGGAGAGATGCTTTTAATTGCCTGCAAAGGTGCAGGAAAAAAAGGCATTGAGCAATCACGCCTCCAGTTTATTATCTGTGAAGAGTGGGGAGGCGGAGTTAAAACTGTTTAAATGTCCTGTAAACGTAGCAGAGCATAATGGACTTGTTTGCTCTCTTTCTTGTCTTTCAGCTCCTTAAATTCAAGAAGAAAGAGCTGAATGCGAAAGTCTGTCCAGACTGCGGTTTGCCCTCAGCTGATTTTGTTTTGCTACGCTTTCCAAGAAAGAACAACCGGTTATCAAATGCCAACATCTGTCTCCTCACACCCATTATACCCCTGCAATTTAAGGTTGTTTCCCGGAGATGGTTTGAATTAAGCCGTCACCTCTAACAAACTGCATGGCCATTCCCTGACAACAGGACAGAGATTCACATTTTCAGGCATTTTAGTGGATTTCTAAACAACTACATATAAATACATAGCTCCGACATATTATACTCCAAACTCCATCTGTGAAACCAGTTACCAGTAGGTTTCTGACATTTGTACCAGTCCTCAGGGTTTTTACATAAATGATAATTAGTCCGAGCATGCAGAAGTCATCCAGGTTCACATGGGCAGCTGAATAGGTCAACCCTCTACAACTTTACTAACACAAATTAAGACCCCTATTAATGCCAACAACACAATTAGCAGTGATATACTACCCACAATAAAATAAGAGTCAATGGGTGAAGAAAATGTTTGGGAACATTAAAAGGAACAAAGACTGCATTCAAAAAAGCTTCGACTGCATCTGTTCACATCAGTGTATGGACCATTATCCCTGTAACTAGACCTGAAAATCTAATTTAAATATTTTTTGGTACCAGGTGAAATGTGTTTGCAACACTGAGTATCACAAACTGTAACGTACTGAAAGCCGAACTGAACATCTGCTCAGAACTGTATTTTTTTACTCATACTTTAAGCAATTAGTTCCCAAATTAGAAATCAAGATTTTACTCATTTACAGTTCTTGTACAGCTGTTTATATTTAGGAATGATTTAAAACTTTACCTTCTTTTGTTTTGATTTATATGTTTATATTTTTCAGTGATGTACTGAAAACTGTATCATATCAACACTCAGGCTGAAAAATGTCAAATTAGACCTAACCTCTCCAGCCATATTTCATTATCTGTTCGCAGTATGTGCACAAAAAGGGAGCTCACACACAGCAGATAGGAACTGAGCAGGTCAGTGTTGTCAGGACAAACAAAAGAGCTGCACTAACTCTCTCCTCGTTCAGCATGTGCCGGGACCCATGCCTATCTAATTCATTTCTGATTAGAGTCACTGGGCTGCTTTCCCACAGCATGGGGAGAGTGAGAAGAGGAGAGAAAACTCATTTCCTTATTACCAATCGATACCTCCACGTGATTCACCTGCACACAGCCTGTTTCGTGGTGGGAAAGGTCATCAGCTAAGATTTTTTTTTTTCCAGCACTTCACCTTTAACAGGCAGGACAGCCGAGTGAGTGACAAGAGGCCGAAGGGATGGGGGCACACTGCAGCTTTAACAGCACGAGCTGCATGACGGCATGCACGAGTGCGCTCACACGTGTGGGCGTGAACATGAGTTGAGTGGATGTGCGTTATGCTGTGTGTGCATGTGTGCCGAGTGCTCCACCTAGTGTTGAAATGCTGAAGGACAGAACATGCCAGCTCCGATGATGCTGTCAGAGCTTTGACCTTTCGTTGTTCCTTTATTCCTGCGACAACGGGGACACTGCAGACAGTTGAGTCACACATCTGGTTAAGAAGAGCCGGTTGGCGTAGTGCCAGCAGACAACGGGGAGGGTGGGGGGGGGTTCCTTGTGGATACAGCCAGGACAATGTAATCATATGAAAGAGGAATGTAAGGGTTTTGTCTGTCTCTGGTTCATGATGATTACGCTTTCAAAAGGCCTCACAAGTCCCACAAGTACAAGTATTAGCTCCCACTTCCACAAGTACAGGTTGTACCCCCTCCCACACACATGCACAGTGGGGGAGATTAACAGCCTTGATGGGGTCTCAAACAGGTAATTACAACCAAAGGCAATTAATCCACATATAATTACATCCAATTAAACGGCCAGCAGCCTTCCTTTGTGAATGTGAGGAGTGGACATAAAAAGGCGTAAAAATCTTTTCAGAGTTATCCCACACAACCTTCACTACTCCTCCTCAGATGTTACACATGGCTAATGATGGTGCTTTCTGCAGTTAACTGAATAACGGGAGGTGACAGCAGAAGCTTGAGGCCAGAGGATTATTACCTTTGTTGAAGAACATGGAGGCCATTTGACCCATCTCAACCCGCTCCACGATGTCGAAATGATCGACGTGACCTCCTGATCTCTCTGTGAAAACATTAAAACATCATCTGCTTTAAATACCATTCACAGCAGAGGCAGTTAAATGTCAAAGAACTGTCTGATGATTTAAAAAGAAAAGAAAAAAAATATTTATATATATATATATATATATATATATATATACCAGCATGTACCTGTGTCTCCTCCAGTCTGGAAATATTAACCTTGTGTTTGCTGACAACACTCACAACACACCACAAACATTTGTCGTACTCACGATACTCACGAACAGACAAGATGGGCTTCGTCTCCGGCTCTGCTCGGCCTCGACACATGACATCATCATCCGAATACTCGGAGGTGGAGTCGCTGTCGTCGATCTGAGGAGGACGATACGAGTGTGTAAGGCTCCATTTTGGCTGCTTGTTTTCCTAATTCCTCAGCATAAACAACAGTGAGTTAACAAGCTATTAACACAGTTGCTTATTTGCTCTGTATGTGACACAGGGGGAGGCAACATCTGGAAATTACTAGCAACAGCTGGGAAGCACTTTGGAGAATAGAGGACCTCACAGTTCACACCAATCACATGCCCATACATCGCTTTTTATCATTTCACAAATTCTCCCCAGATTAATATCAATTAGCTGTCGATGACAGTCAACTGTGTGAGTGTCATCAGCTGAATTAATAAGTGACACGTTGGCCGGGACACGGGGAGGAAGAGAAGATGAGGAGTGACAGGAGCTAATGGCTCAGTGACAAACAACAAGCAAGCAGCAGCAAACAGAAGCAACCCGACAAAGTGCTGGATCGACGTGTGCAGCATGGCTGAGAGTCAGATGAGTGTTCATGTGTTCACGCCTTGAGGCTGTGGTAGAACCAGTCAAAATAAACTTTCTCAGAACACCAGGCTAAAAATATATGAACATATGAATCGTCACTGTGGCTTTCATTTCTACTTCATGGAGATGAATCAGAAATATTTCACATTATGATTCAGACTTTAAAAATAATTGTACTGTACGATCCACTGCCCCCGAAAAGCAGTGACTTAACGTGATTAAACAGTTTTAACATTAATTTCATATTTAATATAACAACACAGAGGATAAAGTTTCTAATAATAAATAAATAATATATATGCATTTACATGGGATTAAACAGTCCATGCTGGAGCTTTACGAAGAGAGAAAAGTCTAGCCGTACTGTGCTTATAACTCCAGCAGAGGGCGCTCTCCGCAGCCAGTGATAAACATTATCTAATCTAAGCATCATTCAGTTGTAGATAAACACAGTCACAGCTCGGAGCGTCTGTAAGGAGCTCAACCATCGTGTCTGTTCATCACACAAATTCAATACTGTACTTCATCTTTTCCTGCCATGTTTTCCATATGAACTGGCTTATAGAAACGTCTATAGCAAGTAATGCTGACTGAGGGACCATTCTCAGACTCATGGTCTCCTGTTCTGACCTGATAAACTTATATGGGACTTTCTCCGAAAACACATGATGATGCATCACCGTTAAAAAAAAAAAAAAAAAAAAAAGTATTTTCGTTAATAGGTTTCACTCAAGCTGAGAGAAATAAAAAGCATTCAGTGGTAAACATTTCCAGCTTTCTCCCTCCCTTGTTTTCCATTATGTGGGAGGAAAGTGCTGAGAGGAACACAGGAGCCATGAATCAAGGCCGAGCGTTTGGGGCTCAGTTAGAGCCAGGCTATTGTCCTCAGGCTCATAACTCCTCAACTAGAAACCCACAGGCATTAAGCGAGATGGGCTTCTGTACCACGGGAGAAACAGAAAGCAAAGGCTGAGCCAGTTAGAAAGCACAAAGTCTTTTTCTTAGTCGACGTAAAAGTGATTGAAGACTGGGTTCTTTCCCTTGGTAATCGAGTACAGTCTTACACTGACAGCTTCATCCAAATTGGGTTTCTCATAGAAGGGTGGCAAGAGGCACATTTCACTTGTACTCGAATTGGGCAATAAAACAACAACAACCTTCTACATAAAAAATACAGCAAACCCTCTTTTTAAAGTGGGATTTCCGTTCAGGATTTAACATGAAATATTCTATAGTCTGGTCATTTTTACTGGGATAAAAAAGAGAAATGAAAAAAGTTTCTCTCAGACAGAAAGTTCAAATGTGAAAGAAGAGGTGGTAATAAACTTCAGCTTTTTTTTTTTTTAAATGATGATGAAGAAACAGCGACGCGTCTTTAAAGTCTGACGTTTAAAAGACCGCCGACCTTTGAGTCTGACCTCAGTTGGAATAGCTGGTTCAGGAAGTCTTGTTTTACATCAATCAATTAAACTACAGTGGATCATGCAGTGTCTTTGTGTCTTGTGTCTCTGTCAATTCCTTGACACTATAATCGGCTAAATGTAAAGCAATGTTTGCAAAATCTCAGCTCATCAGAAACAGAAGATACGGACCAGTTTTACACATCAGGCTTTCAGTCATCAGGCTTTTGTCAGTCGTCTGTTGTAATCAGTAAACAAGCACTTTTAGCTGTGGGTTAAGGGTTAAGCTTTGGAGCCTACACTCTGTATAGGCACACAGCTAGCAACTTACCATCGCACTCCCTGACTGAAAACACTCTGGATTTATGTTTATTTTGACACAGATTATTTCATAGGTTTATCCATGTGAAGTTCATTCTGTTATTGGCTGCCTAACATTCTTCAACCTGTCAGAACGAGACACTGTGAGCATAATAACCAGAGCAAAGACCTGGAAATGCATTTATACTAACATTAGTTCCACTCTTTGCCTGCAGGATGTAAATAGTGTTTGGCTTAATGTCTTATAAGACAAACTCCAGCTGACAGAGGAGAACATTTACTTCTTTAATATTTGGTCTGTTTGACACATCCTTACAGCAAATACAGAACCGCCCATTCAGTCAGCATCCTATTAAAGATATTTACATATAGAGTAAGACTCTGCTCCGTCTCTGAGTTTACTGGCTCACCTCCTCCTGCTCCCTCCTCTTCCAGCGCAGCTGAGCGTTGGCCGCCGCCATCGCCTCGATCATGAAAGTGGTGGTCATGTAGCTGGTGATGGGAGAGGGAAGACCACAAGACACGAAGACAGGGCAGGTTAACAAGTCGCTTTTAATGTCTGGTTACTGTGGCATCATTATTTTGGCCTTGACCATTACAACACTATGCTGGAAACTTTGTTGTTTTTATTTTCAACAACAGGTGGATCCATTCAAGCTTTCCTGTGAAATGCTGATTGTCACTCTGCTGCCTCAAGTGAAAACAAGTTAATGTGTTCATCACTACAAAAAAAAGCCTTTCACAGTTTCTAAATTTTCAGCTGATACATAATTATTAGATAAATACAAATTACAGCCGTTCACCAAAAACAGGAGGAAGAATGTTCCATTTATATCAAACTAGCAAGAAATTTTCACATTTAAATGTTTTATGTCTTAAAAATTAAAAAGCAAACTTGTGCACTCAATGGTAATTACAGCATGAATCATTAGGAAGCACCAGAAAGTTTTCTATCATAATTTTGATATTTATTTAAACCATTCATGGTGCCTAGGTTTTACTTTAACACATTTGATATTTGCCCTACAGCAAAAAACCTCTGTTACAAATTTCATTATGAAAGCCTTTTCATTGACCTCGCCTAAAAAACGTTTTGCGTTAGAAATGTGTGACAGTAATGAATCAATCAACTTCCGTTACTGCTACCTTAACTGTTTTAATATTTTCTCATATTGATACTTGATATTTGATTCTGTTTTCATAGTCATATTAAGATTAAGATTAAGAGTTACTTTATTAATCCCCGTGGGGAAATTCGATATTATTATGCAGTCCAAATCATGCTGCATACATAGCATAAAAAAGAAATCTACTTTCTCCTCTACACATCTTTTCACTGGAATACACACACATGATTGATCATGCTTTTCTTAGCAGGGAACAAACATTATGTTCAAACATACGCTGCATTGTTTTAATACTGACTCTGAATATAAACTAGAAAATAACTTAGACGTTGTTAAAAAGATCACCCAACTGCATGTGTACGTCGTCTCAGGTGACGTATGTCAGGAATAAAACCGAGGTGTGTGTCCTCTGTGTTACCACCAAGTTGAGTTTGGGGTGGAACAACACTTACTTACCTCATGAATCCTAAAAAGGAGATGAGTGCTAAGCTGACCACCCAACCGGCTGTAGCGAAGGCTTTGGGCATCGTCAGAGCTCCAGTTCCCACAATCAGATTGAACATGTACACCAGCCCCACCTAAAGAGGAAATGAGCAGGACTGAAGGTGAAGACCCGGATGAGATTTAACTATAACAACACTTCATTTTCTTTGCTTTTTGTCTCCTTAAATTTCATTTTCCTGAAGATACGACCCTTTAGTTTTTCTGATGAAATTTCTCTGTGGGATCAATTAAGTCTCATCCAATATTAATTACTTACTTAAGGCAATGTTTTTTTAAGTACAAAATCTAAATCTGAAGCAGTACACTATCAGGTGTTTCTCAGCACTCTGGTTGATAAAGATGATAAAGTCAACCACTGTCAAGGTAGACAGCTGAGCTTGTTGGGCAGCACTTACCCCTATCAGGTAGCAGAGTGCTTTAATCATTCAAAGCTTTAGCTTCCTGGAAAATAACATCTGACCAGCAGCACTTAATCTTTGTGGTAAAGTCATGCCGATGTAAGCAAAGTCAGAGACTTAAATGAGCTGTCAAAGACCAGACCATAAGGAGGCCCAGTGTCTTCAAATAAAAAAAGAAAAGAAAAGAGGATGTGTAAGCAATTTAGTTTCCTCTTTATTTTTCACAGCACTTTCATGTGCATCTTCACTACTTATAGCGACAATACTCATGTAGAAATGTCCTTTCCTGTTGAAGGTTTACAATGTGTATACATATATATGTGTGTGTGTGTGTGTGTGTGTGTGTGTGTGTGCTGTTCAGCAAAATCCACTGGGTAAAAGTTAAAGCATGTGAAAGTTACCAGAGGAGAATGCTACAGCTTCTTAAGTTCAGATCATAAAGAGCTGTTCACAGCATTTTGCATGACACTCACAAATGCGGAGTAGGGTTCCCCAGTCTCAGTTATTCCACCTGCCATGGTTGCTGACACTGGTCTTAACCTGAAGGGACAAAAAAAAACAGAGACAAAACTAAAGCCTGCTATATGGGCTTTCTGTTTTTGAACTTACATTTGCTTCACTGGAATATTAAGTACAGTATTGCCAAACCAGTTTCTAAAAGATCTATAATGTAAGAATAAGAATCCAGAGTACAAGAAAGTGGTTTTCCTGTTCTTTCTTGCATCGAAAAATAACTTCTATCACATATCCTACAATTTAATACTTTTATTAACTGTGGCGCTAAAGCACAAAAGTTAAACTGCTGATCCAAGACTTTTCTTACATTTTAAAGGCCTCTTTTCAATTCGGCATAAACATCAAATCACTACGCGGCACGTATTTCAATACCAGTGTATTTTTTAACCAAATGTCTACCGACCAGTAATGTGTAGTCTGCTGACAGAGATTGTGTGAGCAACAACTCTTTGATTTATTTGATTCGTGATAGTGTTTTAGCGATTCAGAGTGTATGTTTACGTGCCAAAGCTATCTGGGGGTACAAAGTTGTGTAAGTCACTGTTGAGAGCACTGAGCTGGGATTTGCGTGCTAGCAACGCAACTGGCTGCGCAGGATTGTAGAGCTATCACATACAGAAACACATTGTCCTGACGTTTTATAATAAATACTGATAAATGTGGGAATGTATTTAGGTTAACCCGAGGTTAGCTTAACTAGCGTCTTTACCGCAAAATTAAAGACTGCTTACCTTACTTTCTTTCCACTGTATCTTGCTAATTTAGCTGCTTAGCTAGCAGGTTGCTCCAAGCTGTCAACCGGATCAAACCCTCAACAGCTAGCTGAGTAAACGCTAAATCGCCACCTAGCTAACATGAGCTGTCTCGGTGTCAGACAACTGGAAATAGCTTAGGGGAAAACACTTTCCCATGGGCTAACAAGGCACCAACACCGCCAATTCAAGTAGTTGTTTGGAACAACCAGCTGACCCGCTTCCGCATAAACACGCATCAAACTACCTCTAACAACCTCACACTTCCGGTACTCGCTTTCAAAGTAAAGCCCTCTCTGTCGCGCGTGTGTCGCAGTCGGTCGTTGACATAATAAAGATCTTGTTGTTCAGAACAAAACATTTTAATCATATCGTGGGTGCAATTTTTGTTTATCACCACTGTAGCCGTACAGTGATTTTCAGTGTACTGAACATTGTTTGTCTGCACGTTGGTCAAGAGCAGCAGCTGTTTAAATGACGTTGTTCCGGATTTGGTTCTACCCGCCCCTCCGTGCTGCAGAAGTTATCAAAACGACTACCCCCTTTACCACCGTGCCCTGTCATATGACACGTGTACCTGTCATATGACATGCACACCTTGTCTGTGCTGTTGTGTCTGCCTGCATCCACAGCTGGAGCGCCGTACTTATTCTTAATAGTTAGAGGTCCATCACAGTCCATTCTTAGTCCTGTGAACAGTGGTTTTACAAATGAATCTTTTCTCAAGGTCTGAGTGGACTGAGTGGATCTTAAGTTAAATTTGCTGAAGGATTAAACTGGTGTTTGACTGATCAGACAGTGAAGGACACCGCATGAAGTCAACGTCAACGGACGGAGTCCAAGAACAAAACACCATAAAACTTTAAGATCAAACTCGAAACCAAATTAAATTAGTTCGGATCAGATGGAGTCCAGCATGTTTGGTGTGGACCTGGACCAGGACCACCACAGTGACTGCTCAGTGCCGACTGTGAAACATGGAGGTGGGAGTTTGATGATATGAGGCTGCATGAGAGCAAAAGGTGGAGGGGAGATGATTTTTATAGAAGCGAATGTGAGTGAATGTGAGTTTGTACACAGATACTGAACGAGAGGACGACGTCCAGGCTGAAGGAGCTCGGCAGGAGAGGAATGATCTCAAACACAGTGAAAGCACAACACAAAGAACCGAATCTCACTGATGAAGCATGCAATGGCTTTTCTTTACAGTTTAATTAGTCAAACATATCTGTTTTAACTTGCTCCATCCTTCTTTGGCTAAAAACAAATAAAACTGTATTAAATGAACTTAACATTTTACTGATATAGACCAGATGTGTACTGTAGCAACAATTCATTTCCCACAAGGATAAATGAAGTACTCAATCTTCTGTAGTTGTTGCAGAAAATTCACATAAGTCTCTCTGATGGTCCCGAAGATAAAGGAAAAACCCTGTTCCACTGTTTCATTATGTGCAGAATTTACAAATTCCCAACTCTGGCATCACCTACTGGTAGATTAGCCAAAACACAGTTGCAGACCATAATGCATGCCCATACTAAAAATACCCACGCACCATAAATCAGACACACAAAAGAACTTTGCATTTTTACATCTACAATCAGTCCAACAGATGCAGGTTTATTTAGAAGTCCTGGATGCGTGTCGGCAGTGATGTCTCAGGGGTACACGTCAGTGGGCAGCTGGAAGTCTTTGAAGGTGTAGAAGGAGATATCTCCGTGGTCCACTACAGCAAACACCACTGGGATGTCTCCACTCTGGACGGCCAGCAGCTTGATAGCTCGCAGGTCGGGCACGGGTCCGTTGAAACTGAAACACAGCAGGGACGGGATCAAATGAGCTCGTTGGTCTGAGGGAGACACAGGCCAACGTACTCTATCCGAATTCAAGCCACAATGTGTGACAACTAGTAAATTAATCAGTTGATCAATCAACACAAAATCAAACAATAATCAATGGATGAGTTAAGTAAGTGTGGACATACGAGACAAAAATCCATTCAAGTCAGATGTGTGTTGTTTCCAGCCAGTCTTAAGTAAACATGCCGCCCAGCACATTGTGCGATTGCCTACCTGCACACACACATGCGGGAGTAAGGTTTCCCCGGGTTGCTCTTCTTAAAGTCAGCCACCGTGTCGGGCTGGTAAACATTGAAACAAATCCTCCACTCGTCCGACTCTTTTAACCTGAGCAGACAAAGCACAGGGTCATCGGTGTCTCCATCACAGTACAGCACAGTGGGTCAGGCCAGTTTAATTCACAGTATTTTAACTGTAATGACAGGAAACAGAAACAAGTGATACCTGGACGCCCCCTCGAGCAAATCTGTAGATTTGCTCACACTGATTTTTTCCAGCAGTTTCTCTGGAATAAAAAAAACAAAAACAAGTATCAGTGACTTGGATTTCAAATTAGATGCAGCTGGTGTAGATGAAAATCCAGAAACTACACTGACTAAACTTTCTGTACAGACTAGGTGTATGTGATCTCACCGGTGGGGATTGGTTGTCTTGGGTCGTGTAAAGGAGAGACCTCTCTGTTCCACAGGTGTGCTGGTCGGCCTGTGCGTCTCTCCTGCCGCCTCGCCAGGAGCTCCTGATACTCTGCCCAGTTTCTGCACCGCTGAACCTTAAAGGAACTCAGAATGTGATCCCCCATAAAGCGCCTCTTTTATATGGTGTAAAATAAACATAGGCCTAATGATTTCCCAGATGATATTTCCAACATTTTTCAGTCACATTTTGTTGTTGCGTTACAGTTAAGTTGTTTATTATCAGCTGCTACAAACCGCTTTGTCTCTGTTGACATTCCACCGCCGCCTGTGCTTGTCGTCTTCTCTCTTCTGCTCCTTTGCCGACATCTTTACCTTCTGCAGGTTTATTCTATGCCTCCAGGGGGCGATGTCGCAGGCTCCCACAGCCAAAGCTCCAGGCAGCAGAGACGGGTCTGGAGAGGCCAGGCAGCTGGAGAGCAGCTCCCTGGAGCCCAGGTCAGGAAAAGGGATGGAGCTGAAGTCCCAGCGGGAGGAGACAGAGGTGGGGATATCACTCGACCCTTTGCCTGAGTCCTCAAGAACATCCGTCATCCACCACGTCCTGCCTCCGCCTTCATCTGCTGTACTTGTGGAGGCCACCTGGACCTCTGGAGCCTCTGGAGACATTGTGAGGGGTGGCTCGGGAGGGTTTTTGTCCTCCTCCTCATCATGGCCACCTTTATCCTCCTCCATTCTCTCAGTGGTGGATTCTTCAGTGTGACTACATCAGGATCAAAAAGTGTGTAGACTTTTGGTTTATATGAGGACTTGTGTGTTATGCACCGATTGAAAACGTCACATCAGTCATTTAATCTGACTGAAATCTGAATAAACTCAGCTGAATCAGATCACCCCGAGAAGCTGATCAACAGAAAACTGACACCAGTTGTGATAACCAATTATTGATATGGAAGATTTAAAATACCAGACAAAGACTTACAATGACATACAACACACATTATTATATGTATTTCCTTTTTATGTATGCATTTACTGTGTCATAATTAGATTAGAAACATGTTCAGAGGATATTTATTTAGATTTTTTTCTGTCAAGTCAGACTGGGAACAGAGCAGTATGTGGTAAACAGGGACAGGTTTTATACAGGGCCTCTGTTTACCTGGATGCTGGGATGGGGCTGGCGCTGCGTTTCCTCTTCAGTTGTCTCCCTGATCTGTCACGTGATGGAAGCAGGTTCAGCTGCCTCGCGTAGGCCGATGGCTCTGAACTGTAAGACGCAAAAATCACAACACCCACTTTCAGCTGATTTTTGAAACCTGGACCTCTAAAATACTGAGTCTCTAAATATCCACTTGGATATTAGTTTAATCTAAAAGGTGCTTTATATGGAGGCACAGATGATGGATTGATGGATGGAACTGGTTCAAAGTGGTGGACCAACGGACAATGTCATCCCTAAAGGCCCGCTGATAGGGGCATTAAGATTCTGTTACCTGGGATCAAACCTGTGCACCACATAGCCAAGCCTCTTCAAATGCCCGAACACCTTTTGTGATAAAAAAGAGTCGTTAGACCAGTTCAGCGTTGAGTTCCTCTTCCAGAATGTGTGTTGGACTAATGGTTGTACCTGATACTGCTGGAGGCTGACTGTGTGTGAGGACAGAAATCTCTCATAACCGTCCTGAATGGACAGCGGCAAGTCCTTATAAAACACCTGCAAGTTCCCCTGTTCACACAATGACACTCACAGATGTCAGACACTGATGGTTTACAGATCACATGTTGCAGCAAGACTATTTAACTGTTAATTACATATCACTGAATAAATAAAAGGACCTTTGTGTTCCAAGTCATTAAACCACACCCTGACCAACAGGTTTTATCTGCCACTCACACACTCCATCAGGTACAGAGCCTCTTCAGGGAGGAGATACTGTTTGCCATTGGCAGAAAAGCCCATTGTCTGCCAAAACTTCCCCTGTGTAAAAAAATTATCAATCATTTTAAGATACATGATAATAATTTGACAAACATCTGATAACAGGAAGTGATAGCAGATGCGGTGTGTGTGTTTATAGTTTGTGTCACTCAGTGTGATACAGTACTCACAGCAGGAGACTGAAGCTCCACAACCTGGTCACCTGGAATCCATGTGGCCCTCACTAGGTTTCCCCTACAGCAGAATGAAAACATAACACACACGTGAGTGCAACACACCCTGACTCCTGCTGTTTACATCACTGACTCACACAGCATCACAGCATGATAGAAGACCTCACCACACCTCCATTTATCCAGCTCATGTTTAAGTTTACATTCAATTCAATGTCTCAGTGTTGCTGAGATTCAAGCACAGATCACAGTCAGTGTCCACTCACAGCCTCTCCACTCTCTCCTCTGATATGAGGCTCCAGTGCTCATTAAGACTCTGCTCAAGCCGCTGTCTTTGTTCTTCTGAGTCATTGGGAAAGAAGTCCTTCTGTCCTCTGACCGGGATCTTGTGACTCCTGGACCGGGCTGCAAACAGCTCAGACGGACTGGAAGTTAAAGAAAGAAGGCAACGCTCAGCTCTGGACACCTGATGCTTTTATCACTAGGTAAAAGTGAAAAATAAATAGAAACTACGCATGATGAATTGTTTTTATGTTTTTAATCTAGCTGCTGAGAGTCAGTGCAGTGAGTATCACTGTTACAAAGACAATCACATGATGTCTATGAAGTTTTTGTTTGTGTGCAACTGTGACCAAGCAATTTCCCCTGTGGATCATTCAAGTTTATCTAAGTTTGTCTAAGTCTCAGAAATCTTGCAACAATAATGAAAACACGGCTGACAGCACACAGTGAAGAAAGAGAAGAACAGATATGATGATGTCGCCACATCAATACAACAGCTGCTTTTGGAAAAAAAAAAAAGAATTGATCAGTTTCTAACAGTACTGACCCTGATACTAAACCCATTAGAAATATTTACAAGTATTTATGGAAAAAGAAGTGACAGCGAGTTAACAGTTGGAGAAAGGCTCATTCTTTAATGTCTGTCATCCACAGAGATTTATTTCCTTCCTTTCACTTCATGTGTCATGGGCTCAGTGGTGTCCCAGCTTTAGGATTAGGGTTTAGTCTTGAATCCCAGTGAGCAAGCACACCTGTCCCAGACCATCACCCAAGGGGTCTGGGGAAAATAATACCTGTCTGCGGAGTTTCTGTGGCATGTAACTGACAGAGCTGCATGTAGAGGCTTAGCGCTCTGTGTTTTAAATCATGAGCCATAAGGTCATGACTCACTGTCACAGGACACGGCCCAGTCAACCACATGCAACAGATGAACGAAATGAAATGCGTTTACTCCAACTAATTCGTTTTTTCAGTATTGTCTCTTTCCCAGAAAAACAGTGATCGACAAACCGTCTCGGTAACTTCACATGCATCTCCCCGCCTCTGAAGACAACCACAGACTCAGCTGCAGAGACCCTTTCTGTGTTTTCACACCCGCTTCACTCATGTCCTCCGTGCACATGTGTGTTCACACTTGCCCACAACTTGGTGAACAGCTGGATGAAGCTGCTCCGCCATGTGCACGGTGCACGGTGCAGACGCTACAGAGCTCCGGCGACAGAGGAAGGTGAGTTAGAGACAGAGACAGAGGACTTATCGCTGCCTGACGTTAAATTAACGCTTACTTAACAGTGTGGAAAACAACGCACCTCAGTAGTTCACTGTAGAAACTCGCTCCTGAGTCCGTCTTGTTTTGGTCCGCCATGATGCTGAGCAGCCTCCCGCCGCAGCTCTCCTCTGGGTCCTGACGCCCGTCAGATTCTCTAATCACACGCCGTTACACTCGCGGCCAGCAGGGGGAGCTGATGCGCAAAGAGCTGTGTAGAAATACACATCAGGCTTTGGATTTACAGACAATCCTTGTTAGTAGACTCAGTCCATTCTTGGTTTGGGTCTTTAAAACGTCATTTGAAATGGTACATATTGATTTTTCTTTAGGTCACTTTGTCCATGCTTTGAATACTGATCCAGATCTTGTTCAAACACTCACAATCTTCTTTATCCAGATTGAATATCAGTGTGTTGTAATGGGGAGGAGTTTGGGGTCTCATCTATAGCAGGACCTTCACCACAGCACCTTCATTCCACTTTTATCTTTCTAACCTTTCCCACATATTAAAACTACTGATACTGCATATCAATTAAAATAGCATGATCCATGAAAATGTGTAGAATGAGTTAATGAGCAAATTATCTCACTTTCTGCAGGTTTGACAAAATGAGGCTTTCAGTCGTCCTTTTTCTCATCGCCACCTCCACAGCATTGGCTAGTAATTATGTGCAAACTGTCTCTGTGCATGCATGAAAGTTGTAATGTCTGAAGACAGGCTTGAACCCACAAGCATGACACTTTCAGTCAGTTTCAGGTCACAGCAGTTTACTTGGAGCTCATCAGAAATCCCAAATCATTCCAGACAGTACATGAATTTCACTTTGAAGGCTAACTACACAGATGTTGATATTCAGGGTTTGAAACTATTAGATGTCACAATTTTCATGACATTTCAAGACATGAGAGTCATGAAATGTCCCTCATAGTATCACTGCTACTACAAACACTACCATGTCTTCTCTTATTAACTACTACTACCAATTCTTTGGCTACTACTGCTGCTACATCTACTATTATTACTGCAACTACACCACTACTACGAGGTGTCGAGCAGCACCATCCAAGACCTGTTCTCTGGGAAGAGAGTACCAAGAGGAAACGTTTTTGACTGGGAAGCCACGGAGCTCAAACCTAACAGGGAGGTAGAGGTTATTTATCGTGAGCTGCAAATTTGAAGCTCACATGCCACATGCTAGAATAACGTGGGCAACGTAGCAACGCTACAACTGTATGACATTTCTGAAGAAGATGATTTGATTTGTCTATGTTGAAGTCTATGCACCAGTGTCAGTGTCCCACTGTAATTCTTTTCAGTCCAATAAAAACTTACACTGACAATACCTGGATACCATGGAATTGATTATGCACACCTAACATATAGAAAATTGCACTAGGGTGGTTATTCCCATGTTTATATGTCTTAGATACACTAAATCATTTTTAGCTCACGTTCTGAATTAATGTTATATATAATTGATGTCTACTGCACCGGCTTCTGGCCGTATCTCAAGGGTTTTTCATAATTCTACTTTTTGCTCAATTATGTCAAATGTGGACACCGCTGTCCCTCATACCATGTGTAAACCTTACTGCTGTATCACCAGGGTTTACAACCAAAGAGTGTATAAAAAAGCATGTGATTAAATCGCCCCCACTAGCAGGCACGGACGGGGTTCGAACCCGCGATCTTCGGTTTACGAGACCGACGCCTTACCACTTGGCCACCGCGCCCGGTAATGTAGACGGGCTAATCCAAAGGCATTTACAGAGAGCTACAAACTCCATTCAGAACATATTCTGTTTTGACTTTCGTAGCCAACGCACTTTCACGCAAGTTGACATTTCCCCGATCATTAGAAATCGCTCTTCAGCAAAACCATTACACCGGACAGAACACGATTCGGTAAACCTTTGGAAAAGATTCGTCTGCTGTAAGTACATAATTCCGATTCACCGAATCAGCGTTTACCATATAGGAGCTGACCAGATGCACAGCCATTAAAATCTAAATCCACCTTGAATGAACTCCCGTATGCCGCCGAATGATCCAGCAGACGGTACTACTGATTACAAGCAGTGTTTTATTAAGAATGTTTTTGACGGTCGGCGAAGTAAAACAAAAGTGTCAAATATCGAACGGAAGTTTGGCGTCCGCTTGTTACCGTATGCGAGAGAAGGGACTCTTCACCCAGAACAACCCGGAAGTAGCTGAAGCGGCTCACGGCAGATGGGATTTCAGCAGGGCCGTGGAACATGGTGGTCGGAGAGGAAATGCGATGATAGGAAAGTCGCATGTTCGTGTATCGCCTGGTGGGAAGACTGTGCGGCCCTTGCGTTAGTTTCAGGAGTAGCTAATGCAGTAAGTAATGCGACTGTCAGTCTGTGAGAAAAATCAGTGTTTGCTTGGTTTAATACATACAAGCTAAGGCGTTAGCTTGCTAGCAGATGATCTCTTCGACATTTGGTTCTTTTTCGTGCAAAATGTTTTTTTTTTCCCTGATCTCACAACTTACTGTATATTGATTTAAACATTATACATTATCGCCTTCTTGTAAACTGTATGGCGTACACCAGTTTTAATTTCAGATTATTTGAACCTTAATAAATCCGTGCTGATAGACAGCTGACAGAGGTAAACATGAATTAAGACTTCCTGCAGGTCGTTATGAAATAACGTATTAAATTTCATACAGGGCCTTGCATGGAAAAATTCTACACTGAAAAAGTTGTTAGTTGCTGGAGCCCTTGCTTCATATCTTTGAAGAGCATTTTAAATCAGTGTGATTATTTTTTACATATTTAAACATACATTTACATTTTTTTTGCATAAATGTGCCTTCTCCTAGTGTTTTAAAAATCTGAAAAATAAATGTTATAGATTTAAGACAGATCACTGCTCTATAAAGCAGGTAAACAAAGCATTACAACAACCAAGGATATAAAATACTCTGGATTATATTCCTGTTCATTTTGAAATATTCCTGTGGGTAAAACATAACTAAAATTAAACTTTGTGTTCCTCAAAGTTTGAGCCACAGGTCACTTGTGTCTCTGACACAGTGTTTTTTGTTTTTGTCAAGACTTGAGACTCATACCAACAGAAATAATAAGGCAAGAATACAGTTCTGGTGAATTTAAAGTTTCATCCTACAGTAAAGGTTTCAGCACTGAGTTTGAAACCTGCTCAGTGCCCAGTTGAAATCTCAGTGTCTCACTGTCCTGTGTTCTTGCTCCAGTCTTTGACGGAGCCTGTCTGATCTGCAGCTGAGCCTCTCCGTCTGCTTCACCATGCCACTGGTGGTGGATGCCGTGTGGGCACTGTGGAGCATTGGAGCTGGAATCTATGACTACTTCCACACCAGTGCCATGGAGGAGAGGATCCACACGCTGGAAAATGTCCTCTCTATCCACCAGTTTGTGATCGCAGCCCTGTCTGCAGGCCTCATCCTGCTCATGACGTACATACTATGGAGAAAACACTAAAACCTTGCTGACCTGGGCTTGTCCAGCCAAGGCCAAGCACCCACTAAATGTTGTTTGGTTGCAGGACATCTTTCATTGCATCTCTTCAGGCTAGTTTCCATCCACACTTGAAGATCAGGCATGTTCAGTAATGATCAGGATGTCCCAAATGAGGTCACGAGCACTGATGGGCAACTAAACCGAGCAGAAAAGCTCCTTAAGGACAGGAGGTCTCTGAAAACATGTCGGCACCCTTTGGCTAGTTGGAGCTTGGTCTGTCTGTCTGTTGTCTGCGTGTTTTGGATGTTAAATTGGCCAGAGATGGTCTACTCACCATTGTTCACATTAATCCAAAATCATAACTGCTTTCTTTGCACTTTGACTCTTTTGCCAAACTTGAAGGACTTTAATGGCTAGAAAAGCCCTCTGAGACGAAGCCCATAATAGAATCACCTTCCCAGTGTGTGATGAGACAACAGATGGTGGCCGTAACGTCACATTCTTCTCTCTTATCAGTTACGTAATTTAGCCTGTTCGACCGGAGCAGATTTACAGTGCTGTTCATCCACAAATGAGGCAAACACTGAGTGAGTTTACACACAAACTCTACAAGAACAGACTCAATAATGGGAATAATGGCATCTGCCCTCAGATACACTCCTAAAACTGTTGAGTCTGTTTTATTCTTAAATTAATTAAAGGAGCTAAGTGAATAAATCATAGACAAACATAGAGGCCTGTGTTTTCACCACGCCTGTAAATCAAACTGGCCCTCAACTTTAGGGAGATTTAATGGCTGCTCTCAAACAGGGGGTAATCAGTAAACTTTCAGTCCGTTTAATGGGTGGACACAATTTTGTTGCACTGTTACAGTTAAGTCCCATAATCAGAGGAGATTTATTTAAGAAAAAAAATAAAATATAAAAAGAAGAGCCTCACAAATGCCTTCAGCTGCTGTGGTTTGTAATTATCCTGGTTCCAGGTGGCAGATCTGGAATAACAGGATAGGCACAAAAAACACTGTTAAGAAGCTCAAACACTGGGAAATTAATTCATCCATCATGTGATTTATGGATTATTTTTCATCGTGATGGGAAAGGATTGGGGATGTGGCATTTTAGCAGTTAGTCTATTAATTGGTGTTTTCCAATGTTTTGGAAAGGCAGGTTTAATTTGTTAATTTTTTTTTTTACCAAAACAGTCTCTACTCTGTGTCATTCATGTTTTTCCTTACTAATGTGATCTGATGATTTAATCAAATGTATCTGGTTTTTTTTCTGTTGTACCTGTTTACTTTCTGGGCTCCATTGTCATTGTACTGTATTAACTACTGTATGTTACTCAGACACACCACCACCGTGGCTACGACTAAAGGGAATACGTTTGAATTATCAGTCAGAGCTGCTCTTTTTTCATTGTAATTACTAACTTTTTGTTTCCTGTCATAATGAATAATAATTAAACTAATTTTAAATAACGTTAAATAGATAATCCACAGTGGGAAGAAGGTTGTGCTCTATTTTCATTTTTTACTCATAAAGAAGTAATTTTAAATCTGGACATTTGCTTCCATTGTGTTTTTTGTATTAGTTTAATGTAAATGAAGTTGTGGCTGCAGTGGAAAATTTGTATAAAAGAAGAAGGAAAAACATCTACATGCTTGGCAGCTTTAGTCTTTGTGGAACATAAAAAAACAGATTTTTCACTTCTTGTCAGAAGATAGGCTGTGATTAAAAGGTTAATCCATAGTTACAAGGTTTCTCCTGTATAAGTCTGTACAACATTCCACACTTAAAATCAAAAATCAGAACTGAATGGAGACTGACAATGATTTCTGTGGACTCTGTTGACTGGTTGGTTATTGCTGGAGCTTAGTAACACAGTGGAAACATCACCAGTGTGTGAGATCAGCTACTGTGTGCTCATGAGCTATTTTCAGCCTTATTATGTTTGGGGTCAGTGGTTTTGCCATGTGCAGGCAATGCAGCTCATTTTCAACCACCTCTGGAGAAATTATTGCCATGTAACAGCTTTCCTGACCGAACAGGTTGCCTCAGTTTCCTCAGTGTTTTTTTTTTTCTGTTTTTATCAATGAATGTTTAAGTAATAATCAACAATTCCGATTCATGATAAACATCAAACATTTATATCTGTACTTTATGGTGAAACACAGCTGAATAAGACTTCAGTGAAATCATGTTTTATAAGTGTCTGTCTGTTGCAACATAGATGTAGTATAATAAAACTTTAGAAATAAAAGGCACAATCCAAATATATATACAAATAAAGATAACTCTAGGATTTGACCGTGCAACATGGTAGAACTGACTGACTGGATTTCATGCAAGGTTGTGATGTTCAATGATACTTAGATTAGTCTGAGTTAGCCTGATCCTGCTGAAGCTTTATTTGCATTGCTTACAATAGTAAAACTGTTAAAAACACTAAAGTAAAGTGGCCATGCTCGAGAGGTCATTACTTGCTAAACACTGAACATTACAAGCATTTAAAAATGTATCTTATAATACTTTTACTATACGATAAAACTGACTACTTGGCGTTCACAAAATTTTGTCATCAGATGATTTGGTTTTTCTCAGGGCCTCTGTGGTACATGGGTATACAAGGAACATTTTAGCAAAATAATTCAACTGCAATACTATAGTATATGTATAAAGTAGCATCAAAATACTCAAATAGAAGTATGTCAAAATCGTACTTATGTATAGCTCTTAGTTACAGTCCAACGCTGACATTTATTTAATGCCAGCAACATTTTGTGTCTCTGACCTTATTTAGACCTGGCTCGCCATGCTGCAGGCGGCAAATGTACCTATGAGACCTCCCACCAATCAGAGGTCAGGTTTTCACAAACAAGCACGCTGATTGGGTTGGGCGCTCAGAAGGCGGGATCTTTCAACACAAGTCGCGGTGGAAGCTTCGACCTACATTTGTCAAGTTGTCGGTTGCACCAAGGAAGACGGGCAGTTGTCTTCAAAATTAAAGCGCGCAACTGAGTAAGATTACTATTTCAGACATCAGGTTGCTTGATGTACAGATATTTCCATGGAGGTGTGGTTCTTAGAGCCACAATGATATATCTATTACGAAAAAACTGAGTGGGACACATATTTGACAATTACGTATTTCAGTGAGAATTTATTTAGAAAATACTAAGCGGATAGCGTTTGAGTTATTTTGTGCTGCTTTGCAGTACCGCTAATCCAACTTTCCGTCAGGCGCTAGGCGAGAAGTAATGTGAATTTGGGTAAAATTATGGCATCTAAATCTCTGAAAACACGGACCACTTATGTATTTAATCAGCTGTTCATTAGCAGGAGCTTTCGATTTCTTAATTGGTGAAATCAGAGCGCCGAACAATGCTAGTCAGTTAGCCTGGGGTTGTTGCTAGCTGGCTAAGGAAGTTAGCCAGTTAGCTAGCAAGCCGCGTCAGCTTGGTGGAGGCTGTTCTCTTGTTTCGCGCATTTCAAGCCTGTCCTCAGACCTCTGTAACTGTTTAACCGGCAACTAACGAAAACGTTAGATTTTAGCTTCACTAATGTCAAATATAAAAGAGGGAAACTTCCATAATTCGCTTTTAAAATGAGAACTCAACACATTTTCTCCTAATCGGCTGGTTGTCTGCCAACGCTGCTCTTTTGTTTTGACAAAGGAAGAGGACTTGCATTTCTTTCTGTTGTTTTTTTTAACATCAGGTTTTGGGAAAGTTTCTTTGGCCATTTTTTGTTTGTTTTGGCAATGGCTCCACATAAGCAGAGCTCCTCAGGTGGAAGCCACCCTGTGGGTTTCGGTCCCGGAGGAAAAGCCAACGGGTTCTACCAGTCGTCCTCTGCTGTGGCTGCAGCCAAGAAGTCCAACATGCAACTCATTCAAGCCGACCACGAGTTGTTCCTACAGGCCTTCGAGAGTGAGTTGCTGTCATCAAGTCGCACATTGGAAACCTATCAGTGCTAGAGTTTAATTTAAGGTCACAGGAAACAGTGGTCGTGTGGAAAGTGGAAGATGTGGGGCTGCATAGCTGGAGGAACAGAGCATTTTATAACTTACTTAAAATTGCCATCGACGAGTCATATCCTGGTTAATACTGTACACGTCGATTTCAGCCATGATTTAGTCCATTTACTCTTAATTATACGTGTTGTAGTGCTGTCATACTTTACATTTTTGTCCTATAAGTTGCTGCTGCAAGGTTGCCTAGTTGTGGTTACGAAATTAAAAGGTTTTGGGACACATGCAGATTGTTAAATTACTCTAATCTAACCTTTGCTGGTGTTTAGCCACATGTTTAACTGTCTCCTGAACACTGCTACAACACAGGATTATTTTCAGTTAAACAGCCAGTTAGAATTTTTATACATTTTTTACTTTATAAAAATGTTTAAATAGATAAAGTTACCTGACCCCAAAGTATTGCCTTCAGATTTTTGTCTAATGGGAAACATTGAAATACGAAGCAGCGAAAAGCAGGCAAATCCTCACATTTGAGGAGATTTAAGCAGCAAATGTTTGGTATGTTATCTTAATAAATAACTTGCATGATTAACTTAAGTTTTCATTCATTAAATTGATGATTGTGTCAGCACTAAGCCCACTGAGGTCCTTGTGTTATTTGCTTGGCTTGATGCTTCTTTAAGATTGAAAATGGTCACTTTAAACTATTAATAATATGTGCAGTCATGTACTGATGGTGTAACTGTGTTTATTTGCAGAACCAACCCAAATCTACAGGTTCCTCCGCACAAGGAACTTGATCGCTGTGAGTGTTGCCTTTTCTTGAAACTACTCACATGATTAACATTTGAGATAAGAGGAGACATTTCTGTACCTCTTGGCATGTTAAAGCAGAATTGTAACAGTCTTGTTTTTTTATCTTTCCTGTTACATTTCAGCCCATATTCTTGCACAGGACACTCACCTATATGTCCCACAGAAACTCAAGGAATAATGTCAAAAGGTAAAAAAAAAATGTGTTGCACATGTCCATTGATAATGGTTTTCCCATGCTTTACAGGTTTCTGTGATGTAGTTCATTGAAAACTTATGTGTGTTATGGGTTATCTTTCTGCTTGTGTCTCTTTGTGCTTTTGTTTCTTTTAGTTTTGAGTTCGTTGGATTGAAAAGCGGTGTTAAATAGTTTTTCTCCTGGGGAGCAGATCAACTGTTATCATGAGTGAAAGTTAACTGACATGTTGGCTGCTGTAGGTGGGGGCAGGCTGGATCAGTTAAAGCTGAGACAGCAGAGACGTTTTCAGTTAGGCTGCTTTGCATACAGACGCTTCACAAAAAAAGATCCTTCTGATACACAGAAGGGTTGTGGTTCAGTGTGCACTAAAGGGGCGTGTTAAAATGCAGAGGGCCTTCTCTGTCATTATCACGTGGATGTTAGGTTGAACTGTGTTAAAAAGCTTGGGCTGCATAATCACAAATGGTAACAACTAACAGATATTTAGCAGCTACTACTCAGCTAACATGTAGGTGCATGTTGAATGTTGGCTGATAATTACTTTTTCATTAACAACCAAACAGCCTTTGTCTAATTTCAATCTTGAAAGAAGAATTGGTACCAAAGCTCAAGTATCATGTAGATTTTTAATGTTAAAGTGGTGACACTGGTTTACCAGCTGATAACTTCCAATATGAACACACAAACTGGCAGCAGGTGTTTTTGTTTCTGAAGTTTTAACATAAATCAAAAACTGAAAAAGAAAAAATCTGTTCTTGATAATCATCTGTATCTGAAACACCACAGTATAATCACCTCTCTGTTACAGTCATCACTACAACATGTCAGGTTTAGCGGCCTGTTTTTCAGTCCTATTTTGGAAATGCACCCATCAGACTGGAACTCTTCTTCTTTGTGGTGCAGTAATTTCTGTTCATTGCTCTGGACTTGGTTGGGGATTAAAAATGGCAGCCGTTGGGTTGTGTTATTTCTGATCTGAAGTGGAGGTAGTGAACCAGGTGACGTGTCTGCTGCTCAGCTCAGTTTCATTTTCTGCTGCACCCATGCATGCTTCAGTCACATGAAACGCAGCTTGTGATTTGAGATGAATAAGCTCCACACAGGGCCTCTGCACTCTTATTAACTGTTCACAAAGCACGAATACCTGGAAAACATGAACTGCAGAACGGAAAGGAAGAGGGTTTCATAAGTGAGACTAAAAGTCATTAATCTTCTGTACGTATTGATCAGAAACTAAAAATTCAAACTGGTTTAGTGGTCATTCAAAGCACTCTTTGCAGTGGTGGTTGTATAATGTCTGTCCGGCCAAGTTTTCAGTCTCTTTATAAAAGTCTGTGACCTAAATTTGCTCTGTACAATCAAACTTTCTATGCAGTACAAAGGTTCTCTCTTGTATGGCCTTTTTGAAAGTTTTTTGTTTTTCCATTAAAATGAATGAAGATGCAGCATTTTTTTTTTAGGCCTCTTTAATGTCTTTCTGAATTCAGCCTAAAGATCTAAGGGTGGATTCCCAGGTGTTTTTAGTTACTTTGCCTCATTAGGCTTCTCCTCAGGTTGAGGCTCAACAGAACTTGGATTTATGTGAGGTCACCAAAGTCTGTATACTAATGGGTGCAATATGAGCCAGGTGGGCGTGCTTTTGGTTTCATTTCAGTTCAGCACACCAAACCGCACATGCAGCTTTTACCAACTTGGATTATCAGCTTGTGTGGCATGTAAACAAAATGTCACATCTAGCAACAGCATCATAAACAGCACGGACAAATAAACACAGATGTCATGGCTGAATCCAGATGGAAAATGTTCTGTACAGTCTCTGGCAGCACTTAAAACAAAGGTAATTAAAGTCAGCCTCAGCGGGTTGCTCGGCTGTTCCCACCTTGCATCGAACAGTGTCCCACGGACGTTCAGTTTGAGTGACAAACATTCAACACGTGACGCTGATATATTCACACGGAAAACAGAAATAATGATTGCTGAAGGCTTTATGTCCTGTATGTATGTAGACATATACATGTGTCAGGTACCCAAAGGAAAAACTTGCATGCATGATGTTAGTGAGTGGAAGAGAATGTGTCTCCAGAAGAGCTTAATTGGCTCTGACCCGTCACTGGATAGGTCTCTCTGCATGATGGTCTGTTTTTCTGTCTGTGGCTCAGTGAGGGATTAGTGGTTGTACGGCTGCTAACCGCTGCTGTTTATCTGCTTGTACAGGAAAAGCTCCAAGGTTGACAATCTGCTGTTCAAAGTGGAAAAGATGAGGGGTGAACAGGAGACTCACAGGTAAACACTCAGTCACCCACGACCCGCTGATGTGGATCTGTGTTGATGATGATGATGATGATGATTCTCCAGTGTTTCATAGATTGTTTCCAAGGCTTTTTTTCTTTTCTCGGTGTAATAAAGCTCCACAAGTAGCAAGAAATTATTTTATCTCTTCCAAAGAGCTAATGTTTGTTCAGCAGATTTCAGAAAATATGGCTGGCAGTGAGGCCACGATCCAGAGCAGAACTGACGAGTTTTTGGTACAAAAGAAGGTTTTGACATTTGAGCTGTTTAAGTCAGTATTTTCTGCCATATAAATCCTATATTCTGTTTATTCCTGGGTTTCAAAAAACAGCAGAAGCACACAACATCAAAATAATACGTCTGTAATGAAGACAGATTAACCAAATCAACCAGTTTTTGATCTATGTCATGCTGAACATGTGAACTTCACATCCAGTGGATCACCTGTGTGAGTTTCTTCTGTTTTTCCACAGTTTGGCCTCTAATCTGCAGCTCACTTTTACTGGTTTCTTCCATAAAGCTGGTAAGTTTGTCCTTCTCAGCATCCGTCCTTTGGCTTTCTTAGATAAAGTCTTTCCTCCGATTCCTTGTGACTAACAGGAAGTCGTTTGTCCTGGTTGGTGTTGTTGCGTTTTCAGGGAAGCCATCTCAGGACTGTGAGAATGAGCAGAACTCTGTGTCTCTGGAAGTGCTGCTGGTCAAAGTCTGCCACAAGAAGAGGAAGGTGTGTGTGACGATCATGTGGTACTTCATCACTGCTGACATGACAGCTGAGATGAATTTCAGCTTTTCAAGGATGGGCATCTTTTACTTTTATATAATTTCCAGGTATCAGTGAAATGCGCTGACATTTCCTTTCCTCTCCTGTCCAGGATGTAAGCTGTCCAGTGAAGCAGGTCCCTACAGGGAAGAAGCAGGTTCCTCTGAACCCAGACACGAGTGCTGGAGTCCAGGCCAAGCCGGGCTCCTTCCCCTCCCTGCTGGTCCCCAGCAGCGAGTTTGAACCCAGCAACTCTCACATGGTCAAGTCTTACTCGTTACTCTTCAGAGTATCGCGGCCTGGATACCCCCGAGCACAGATCAACGGCCTCGCCAACGGAGAGAGTCACCACAACAGAGGTCAGCAGAGACTTCAAAAAAACAGAGGGCCATAAAGACGATCACTGATCTCTGATCACGTATTTTTAAATCATTCTGGTTTATTTCAACATGGATTACAGTGCGTCACATTCTCATAAAACAGTGACATCGCAAAAAAAGAAAAAGTTTGACGGAGCGAGAAAAACATCACTTCATTCACTTCATGTCACAATGATCCTGTAAATGAGTGAGGTCTCAGTGAAATCATTGATTCTGATGCACGTTCTGATGTTGGGCTCTTTGCAGTCACCATTGACACAGTCACACTGATCGGGGTTTTAAAACCGGTTCTAACTATTGTCTTCAGTCTTTGTGTCGTGGAGAAGAGGAAGATGTCATTGTGTGTCTGTTTCAGACTTTACAGAGGAAGTGGTAAACAGGAAGAGGAGGAGCTCCTCTCTCAGGGAGGAGGGAGAAACCACATTTGTGGCTCAGATGACCGTCTTTGATAAAAACAGGTGAAACGCACATACAAACGCACACAGTCTGACACTCAAACCCTTCAGACACACAGGAAAACACAGTTCCATTCTGTGTAGCAGAAACATGAAGTGAAGTTGTGTATTTGTGTGCAGGCGTCTGCAGTTGTTAGATGGGGAGTATGAGGTGTCTATGCAAGAGATGGAGGAGTGTCCTGTCAATAAGAAGAGGGCAACCTGGGAGACCATCCTGGACGGAAAGGTAGGTGTGTGTGTGTGTGTCTGAGTGTCTGAGTGTCTGAGTGTCTGAGTGTCTGAGTGTCTGAGTGTCTGAGTGTCTGAGTGTCTGAGTGTCTGAGTGTGTGAGTGTGTGAGTGAGTGAGTGAGTGTGAGAGCGAGAAACGTGTAAAGTCGAAGAAACTAACACAGCAAAGCTTCACACTAAAGGTATTTCCTGGTTTCTTATGTTAAATAGCAGCAGCAAATTGAATTCAACAAATTATGCAAAAGATTTTATGATGTGACTAATTTGATTGGACACAGACAGTGATATAGTAATTACCTTAGTTATGGTATTTTAATAAAAAATAAAACTCTATTCTATTCTATTCTATTCTGTGTTTATAATAACCGAACTTAAAGCTAATGTTTGTCTTGAAACCGTCTGCTCTGTTTTGTTTTTTGCAGCGTCTACCTCCGTTTGAGAGTTTCTCCCAGGGTCCCACCCTGCAGTTCACCCTGCACTGGACCAGTGACTCGTCTGATCGCTCCACGGCACCTGTGGCTAAACCTCTGGCCACCCGCAACTCTGAGACCAACCAGGACACCAGGACCAGCACCCTGAGAGCCACGCAAGCACTGGGTGAGCTCAACACGGCAACGTGTACATTTAAATTGTATAACAAACATCTGGTTCAGTCCGTGTCTTATTCGCTGGTCAGTGGTGGTGATCCAGTATTTCTCCTCTGTGCTGCAGCTCTGAAAGAATCCATCAACACCGACGTCCAAACCAGAAGAGAACAAATCTTAGCAGAGCCCAGACAGAAGCTACGCATCCTCTACCAGGTCGGTCTCACCTGATATCTGTTTACCTACGAGAGTCTGTATTTGCTCGCAACTCGGATTTAATGCACTTTTATCATCAACATCATGACAGTTTAATGACTTTAATTCTAATTATTTAGTCCCTTAACCACTATCATGTTATTGACCCTCCCCTAGATTATGTCATGAGGCCTGAATGAAATCGAACATGCGTTCATGCCGGGTTCACACAGCGATTAGCCAGGCATTTCTCTCCTTCATTCTTTACACAGCTACTTTCTATATGTACTGGTGTCCTGTGATTCATTGTGTTCAGACTCTAAATAAAGGCAAAACTAATTGTTAATGAGAGATGTAGTGTGTGAAACATACTGAGCCCAGTAGACTCCAGATGGACTTGAACATATTTTCAGCTAGTCATGTTGTTAGCTTAACTCTGTTAGCACCATGACTGCCCGTGGTAGTTTGTTTCCCCAGTATTCTTTGGTTTTAGTCTAAGATGAATTAGATTTACTGCCATTTTCTCAGCCTCAGTCATTCAGCCGAGAGCAGCGGGAATCAAACAGCACAGATGTCCCTTTTTATGTTTGTGTCAGTTTGTTTTAGCTCGCTCACGTTCCCCGTTTCTGTTTTTTTTCTTTGTTGTTGTTGTTATTGTCGTTTTTGTCCAGTTCCAGTACAACAACAACACCCGGCAGCAGACGGAGGCCAGAGACGACCTCCACTGTCCCTGGTGTACCCTCAACTGCAGGAAGCTCTACAGTCTGCTCAAGCACCTCAAACTGTCCCACTCCCGCTTCATCTTCAACTATGTGGTGAGATGATATATACCAGGAAAAACAGGATGAAAGTCTGATGTTCCTCTTAATTCACACACACACCCTCCGTGATCTTTGGCAGCCTCATCCCAAAGGAGCAAAGATCGAGGTCTCCATCAACGAGTGCTACGATGGTTCGTACGCAGGGAACCCTCAGGACATCCACAGCCAGCCGGGCTTCGCCTTCAGCAGGAACGGCCCCGTCAAGAGGACCGCTGTCACCCACGTTCTCGTCTGCAGGTGCCACTGATTTTCTGACTGAAATCTTTACTTCCCGTCAAAGGTACTAAGAATTTCTGAGGGTTAACCTACTGTCCTCACTCTGTCCTTGGTCCAGACCCAAGAGGACGAAGCCGAGTCTGTCCGAGTTTCTGGAGTCGGAGGATGGTGATCGAGAGCAGCAGAGGACATACATCAGCGGACACAACCGCCTCTACTTCCACAGTGACAGCTGTCTGCCGCTCCGGCCTCAGGAGATGGAAGTGGACAGTGAGGACGAGAGGGACCCCGACTGGCTCAAAGAGAAAACCATCAAGGTCGGTTACAGACAGGTTAATCTATGTGGTAATGTGGATGAACACTCAGCACCAAAAGACAAAAATACAACACCTCAGATACACAGGCCTTTACCCAAAGACACTGCCAGGGGCAGATGGTTTTGGTGAACCGTGCAGAAAACTCAGAATCTGTCTAAAGACGACTCTGCTCTCACTGCAGCAAATCGAGGACTTCACCGACGTCAACGAGGGGGAGAAGGAGATCATGAAGCTGTGGAACCTTCACGCCATGAAGCACGGGTGAGCACGAAGCAGTGAACGCCACAGTTTTTAAATCATTTAACTCTCACAGCCTGTTGGTGCAACGTGAAAATGAGCTGAGCAGCTGAATATGTTGATTAAAGGTATCTGACACATTCAGTGAACAGACTGATGTACTTCACCAGCTACTGACTCCAAACACTGAAGCTCCTGATTTATGATCTGAGCAGAGCTGGGAGATTCTGACAGGAGACACCACTCTGCTGGTCCACTACACGAAAACAACGTTCACCGTCACGGTCGTACAGTGATGTTACACAGTGATGTTACAGTGTGGGACAGAACAGATCCAGGTTTTTTGCCGACCAGTAGCTATAATAATAATATTGAACCAGCTAACAGAACCCATCGCTGGTTTGAAGCTCATGTTTCACTGCTCGAACCTCAGGTCCTGCTCAGTCCAGGGTTTATTTAAACTGCCTTTTTGTCATATATATATAAATAAATGTAATGAGCCTTTGATTTTCTTTGGTCGCAGCCTTTATGCCGACTCTTCTGTCTCCTTCCAGCTTCATAGCAGATAACCAGATGAACGAGGCCTGTCTGCTGTTTGCCGAACAACACGGCGCCCACATCGTCAAACACAACCTATGCCGCAACTTCCTGCTGCACCTGATCAGTATGCACGACTTCAACCTGGTCAGCACGCTGACCATCGACCAGGCCATGGCCCGGCTACGCCTCATCCAGAGCCAGGCCGCTCAGAGAGACAAAGAGAGGGAGGAGGAGGAGGAAGAGGAGGACTGGGAGACGGCCGTGGAGTCCCAGCCAGAGCTGGAGCCGGATCCCGATCCTGATCCCGATCCGTCTGAGTATAAGCCGTGTAGTGACAAGACGAGCAACGGCTGCGTGGAGAACGGAAACCAGCGGGAGGAGGAGAGCGGAGGAGCTGCGACACAACGAATACCCAGCAAGCAGAAACTCTGCGGCTCCGCTTCAGCGTTAAACTGAGAGCCACAAAGATCCAAACAGGACGTGAGGTTGTCAAATACAGGCCACAAACCAGAATCAACAAAAAGGCGACAGACAAACACACACAGGTTACTGCAGGGATCATGTTTTCATCAGCAACAAGATGAACTTTGAATCACAGAAGTCGTTTGTTTTTGGTTTTTCACACGTTCACATTGAAGAGACGCTTCAGAGGCGTTTATCATGTCAGGACTCTTGAAAGTGAGGAGTTCAGAAAACTTGAAGCTTTGCATCGTCATTATTTTCTTCTTTTTCACAAATACAGAGATTTCCAGCCCAAAACTTTATTAACAGCAAAACGATGACGTGAGCACAAACCAAGCCCTCAGTCTGGATTCATACGAACACACTTTGTGAACTGATGATGTTCCGTATTTTCTAATTGTCAACAAATCCCATGAAAGTCTCACTCCTGTTTTTAACAAACGGGGGAAGTGCGTTTGTTGGGGACTATTTTCATCGGCGGATTAATCCACATTTGGTGCTTGGTATTTGGGGCAGCAGGACGGTGTGTGTGTGGGACTCAGATATTTCGGGCTTTGCTGGGTCTTTTCAGGATTTGTTGACAATAAGAAAAATGAAGACTCTTTATAATCCTACAATAATCCAGTTCCTGCTCACTCAGATCTGTAGATGCAGATGTGAGTGTAAAATCCTCTTCTGCTCCTAATCTGCGTTTTCAGATCACATGTCGTCACATCTTCACCTGTAGATTGTCGACCAATCAGATTCATTTTGGTGGTAGTTTTGTCGTCGTGCTGATTGAACTCATTTTTGTCTTCCTCAGTGTGAAGCACCAATCAGTGACCTTCCAGACACACACAGCTCCACCAAAGGTTTTCATTCATCACTGAGTACGTGCACGTGCATGTGCATGTTAGTATCACAGGTGTCTGACCAGGTGTCCCGGTCTCTGATTAGGACTTCAGGTCTAATAAGGTCTCTGGGTCTGTGATCAGGTGTGTCTGCAGTCTCTGTCACCTGTGCACAGACTCAACGGTTGACACGAGTCCACTTTAGTACCTGGCTTCCTGAACTCTGCCTCAGCTTCACACTCTTTACTGGTTTTGAATTCTCCATCTCCATCAGTTTATATTGATATTTATTATGTTTTTTATTTGTCTAATTTCTGAAGTTGAGTATGAGCGCGCTCAGACTGCTGTGATCAGAGTCCTGGATCCGTTTACATCTCAGATACTCCAGTCTGAGGACTCCTCTGAATTACTGTCACTGGGATAAAGCTGTTTACACGTGAAGACAAATCAACAGGATTCACCAAAAACCAGATCCGTACTGGAACACTAGTGGGCATGTGCTCGTGCTTCCAGTACAGCTTCTACTACTGGTGCTAGAACTTTTTTTTATTCCTCAGAAACACTCGGTGGAATCAAGTAACACTGCCAGAACTCACAGAGGGCGAGACGCATCGCTGCTTTCTCAGTGCAGCTGAGCCCAGGACCACAACCGGACGGTAAACCGTGTCCCCGCGTCAGTCAGTCTCGTGTTTAGCTTTGCTGTAGTTTGTGTGATGTAGGAGGTGCAGGCAGGTTCGCTGGGTGTTGGATCCGAACAGTTCGAGGTTTCAGTTTGAAACGTTTATCCAGGTGCTGGTTCCAGTTTCTTTGATGACAGAAATTGCTGCTCCTTATGAACCGAATCCTTTTTGGACTGTTGGTCCTGTTGGGAATGTCTCATGTGCATTTTCCTGATTTTTATCAACTAAATGAATGATTTACTAAATGATCACTAATGAAACGAAGTGATTGAGGAGGAGTCTCAAACAGGACACAGGTGAAAGCACCGACATGAGCTGGAGATGACGAAGTTTTTTTTTGTTTTTTTTTTAAGTGTCTGGGTTTCGGTTTATGTTTCCTCCTCGTTGTTGCCCACTGCTTCTGTTCTCATGTACATAAGACTCTGTGAAACTCTCTAATAAATTAGCTGTTGAATACGGTTGTTTGGAGACCTGAACGCCGCCCGGGAGGTTTCGTTAGTTTCTTAGTTTACAGACCAAAGGGGATGAAAGGATGATGCTGCAGATTTCTCTGATCTTGTTTCGTGTCTCCTGTGAAACTATTTCTTGCTTTTTGTAAAAAGATAAAAAAAAAAAGAAAAAAAGATTTCTGCAGAGCAGGCTGCGTCTCTGAACCATCTGACCCGGTATCACTGCCGTTGGGTTTCAGTGAGACGTGCAGTGCAGATGCTGGTGCTGTGTTAGAGTTGAACTGCTCCACTCTCACATCATATCAGAGCCTCCAGATGTGGCCAGCTGTCAGGACTGGCTCTGTTGTAGAAACATTGTGAGGTTTGATGGGTAACTTCTCTTTAAAAGCTTTACATCAGTCTGAAGCCGTTGGGTTCATGTGTGACGCTTGTGAGTGACGTGCAGAGCACTTTGTCTTTTCATTCGCGCCTGCTGTTGATTTAAAAGGTTCTTTTTTGTTCATTCACATGAAACCAGCAGCATTTTGCACAAGACGAGAGGAGCCATGTCAAGAAAGCGAGACTTTTCTTCAACAATGATGTAAAACCAGCCGAGGCAGAATGGTTTTCTATTAAAAGAACAGTTTTGAACAACGCGGTCCGTTTCTTTCAATAACACTTCATTTATTACACGTATGAACAGTGATGTTAACACTTTTACCAGATCACCTGACACGTTCAACCGTTTTGTCTGATTAAATTAGAAAGCTTTTATTTTGAATGTCTTCTCAAACCATCTTCAGTATGCGTAAAGAAATGGAAAAGGGAAGTGAGTCCAGTGTGAGAGACTTTCAGGAAGAAGCTCAGACTGTGCACAAGTGATCAGTTTACAGAAAATGATCTTTATTGAACTAAACAGTGAAAACACATGCAATGCAAATCTTTGACCAGCAGGTGTCACTGTGTTGAAACAACCAGCTGTTTCCCTCTTTCAGACCAGAGGAAGTCTCTGTGAGGTTCTCTTCAGTGGTGTCAGGGAGTTTGTACCAGCAGCTGGACCCCAACCCCGACAGAACACTGACCTCAGATCAGCAGAAAAACAAGGAAACATCTCTGGAGAACGTCACTGAGAGCTGGAGAACACGTGTAGGACATTTAACTTTGAAATGTAGTTTTTATTCACTGTGTCATCACATCACAGTCCAGATCAGTGATCAGTCGCCATCATTCATACCTGTGCTGTAAATAATAACTCATCCTCTCATTCAGATGGCAGGTGTTGTGAACACTGTTCGGATTGTCAATACAAAAAAGTTTTTTTTAAAAAAGACATTATTCAGATTCATTAGCTTAAAGCAGCAGTTCAACCAAAGACAAAGTGAATCTGCACCTAGAGCATCACCTGTGTGTGTGTGTGGAGGTCACAGCTGTGACCTCTGGCTTCTTATCGAATCTAAAGAAACGTCTCTTTCTGAAGATTTTAGGTTTGTTTTGTTTGTTGCTTCAGGTTCGGCCTGTTTTGCTTCATCAGCAGGAGACGTCGTGAGAGAGACGTCTCAGCAGAGGACAGGTGAGCTGCGTCCAGGTGAGAAACCCTCAGAAATTCACACTTTACTCAGCCTCTGCTCTCCAAACATTTGCTGCTTCTTTTTTTTTTTCAGTAAAAAAAAAAGGAAAAAACATACAGAATGAAAAGTTCAGACTTTAACACTTGAGGCTTTTTATTGCAGAAACTGAATTCAAAGCTTTCAAAGGCTCTGAGACCTGAACATTCCTCGTGTTTGTGTGACAAACGACGCAGTCGTCGTTTTCTATCTTTTAACGGTCTTTGTGATGTTTCACTGGTGATGTCGTTCCCCAAACTGCTCCCAAATTCCCTCCCACACTTCAGACACGCAGATGACGCTCAGGTTTGTGTTTTTGGTGAACTGTGCCTTTAAACGTCTAACGGTTTAGGAGGCGAAGAGAGAAACACAGGAGCAGGGGTGATTTTCACAGTCAAGGTTTTTTTTTTTTTTGTTAAAATAAACTAATTAAAAAAAAACACCAGCAGGTTTAGAAGTTTAAACCCTGTAAAGATAAACAAACTAAAGACGTCTTGTGTGTTTGTTTACAAAGGGGTAAACTAAACTGTTTGTCTACATGAAGACGATGCATGAAAAAAAAACTCTTCCCCTCCGTGAGGGAGACGCCAGGAAAATTTAGCTGTAAACAATGACCAACCTCATAAGAAACAGAAGAAACTAAAACTCAGGAAGATGTGATGAAGACAAATATCAGTCCTCCAACGCTGAAGAGGAGCTGGATCATCGACCCGTCGGTTCACACGTACAGAGGAGAGGCAGCAGAGTGTGGAGGTCCGACACTGACAGGGTTTACAAAGAGTCTGGAAAAATCAGGATCAGTCACGTCCCTTCCCTCCAAAGACAGAAGCTGTCCCACACACATGCACAGGAAACAGACGATAACTGAGTGTTCAGACCAAACTGCTGCTGCTCTGTCGTCCTCATCGGTTGAGGAAATGACTGATCCTCCTGATTTTCCTGACTGACTCTCGCCGTCCTGTAAGTGCTTCAGGTGTAGAAGGAAAAAGGACAGAGGAGAAACGATTAAGCTGAAGGTAACAGAGTGTGTGTGAGGAGCTCCTCCGCAGACTGAGCGATCCGCTCCCGCTTTAAAACACAAGCACTTTCCAGCCGGAGTGGACGAAAGAGCAGCCGAAGAAGAGGCAGTCCACCGCCTGGTCCACCAGCCAGTCGAACACCACCTCGCGGTTCCCCGAGCCAATGGTCACCCTCAGCTTGAAGTTGCCCCCCTCGCTCAGGTTATTGTTGCTGATGGGAAACAGGTTCACCACCTCCATGTCAAAGGTCACGGCGGAGCCCATGGTGATGGCGGGCAGCTGGTTGGTCATCTCTTTACCGTTTACGAACACAGCACCTGAGCGAAGAAACATCGGACGATTTCAGTGACTCCAGTCTGTACATCTGCAGACGTTATCTCCGTATTCATACGCATCACGTCTCCTCCGCCGAACCAAGCACTGGAGGCCTGATACTGGAGTCACATGAGTTTTCTCCATCACAGACAAACCTAAGCAATTAACTTTTCTACCACGAACATATCTTTTATATGTTTGTACATATTCGTTGTTACCATTACATTCTGTCACTGATACCTGCTTTAACTGTATCAGAGATGATGGATGATATTTTAGAACAACACATGCAGACGCAGCTGTGATGTGAACAGCAGGTGCAGACGGGTACCATTAGTGGAAATGCAGACGGCCTGGTCTCTCTGAAGCGACTCCGCCCCCTTCTCGTTGTTCACGCACACGCCCAAACTGTCCCTCCGATCCATCTGACCCGCTGCAGTGATCCTGCAAACACAACACACCAGTCACATTAATGTGATACATAACAAGAAACACGTCTACAGCTGTGTGTGTGTGTGTGTGTGTGTGTGTGTGTACGTACTTGAAGGTCAGTGTCTGCCCACAGAAGTAGGTGGGTGCGTTGGAGTAGAGGACAGGACAGCGTGACGGGGAGGACTCGTTGCGCAGGGCGATGTTTCTCCTGCTGCTCAGGATGTAGCCCTCAGTGCCCGGACACCACTCTGACATAATGAAAGGACGGACACACACACACACACACACACACATTAACAATCATAGTTTTTTTTAGAAATACCTGCAGACATTACTCGGGGCTGAAAAAAGTGTCTCCACCCCCTCTGTATTATTTCGTAAAAATTCATCATGAACTCATGAGTCTGCATGAGTCAGGCGAGTCTCCACCTACCATGTGCTGCCAGGGTGGTGTATCCCATCTGTGGGATGCTCCAGGGGCTCCACTCGGTGCGACCCTCTCCGCGGGCGCAGACCCTGAACAGATACTCTGTGTGAGGGTCCAGGTGAAGAACCAGAAACTCACAGTCCCGTCCAATGTAGGAATCCTCGTACTGGCTCCCTCCGCTGCCAGACCGCCGGTGCTGCACCCGATAATCTGCTGCTGCAAAGTCCTCATCCACCTGACACACACACACACAAAACAACCAAGATGCTGTTACATACACATGTTCACTGTGTGTGTGTGAGTGTCCTCTTTGCGTTTGTGTCCCTTTCCCTTGCCGACCTTACACCAGCGGACCAGGATGCCACCCGGTCTCTCCTGCAGCTCTTCTATCTGGACGGGCGGGTGGGAGGAGACGGAGCCGTGGCGGGAGACCCGGTCCCTCAGCAGCCCCAGCAGGGAGTCGTCCAGCTGGGCTGAAACACACGGCACATCCACCAACGCTGGTACCTCTGGTAGACTGGAAAACACAGGACCAGTTAGACACCATTTAACTGCAAACTGGTAACACAAAACACACGGGCGTTGATTTGTTTTGCCTGACTGAGGGTGTGAGGCCCCTCCCACTGTCGTGGAGGTCGTCTAAAACTCAGCAGGCGGTTGGTTGACGAAGGAGGGTCGTCAGCTGGTGCAGTTCACCTGGGCCAAACTAGAACAGCCGGCCCATGCACTCACTCGCTTTCTCTTGAGAAGAGAAACAGCTGCAGTCATGAGGACTCGGTGTGTCCTACCTGTCCAGCTGGATATGCATGGCCTTCTTGGTGAAACTGCCCAGTTTGTCCTCCTTCTCCCCAAGACCACAGCGCAGCGCTGCTTCCCCTGCAGAGACAGAGGCTCCATTCACCACACACCTTCTTTCTTATCTGACTGGAAGTGAAGTTTTGCAGTTTGTTTCTTGGAAATCACCAAATGTTTTAGTGTCACAGAACAGCAGAAAAAGACTTCGCTCTCCTTCTTCATGAAATAAATGACCCACCTTCTCTCAGCAGCTCGTCAGCCTGGCCCACCCCGTGCTCGATGAGGCTCTGACAGTCATCCAGCGGTCTGACGCTGTCGGCCTCGATGGTGTCCACTTCAGCCAGCAGGGTGGCCAGTCGCTCCGTCAGCAACCGAGCCGCTGCTGCCTGCAGCTCTGCAAAGTGCCTCCGGAGGGCCTCGCGGGCCTGACCCGAGCTCCCCCGAACCTACAGAGCAGACAGAAGAGGAAGAAGGAAAATCAAGGTGAGGATGGAAAACACACAACACACTGGGTTTTTGCCAGAATACACACTTAGCTTTGTGTGTGTGTGTGTGTGTTGCAGACACAGGACATTTTCCAGTGGCGACAATGCATCACTTCCTGTCGACTATCAGTACGACACAGACGACCAAGGATCAATATTTTGGAGTTGGTAAAATAACAGTGAAACTAAAAATATAACCAGAAATCATCAAATAATCAGTCGAACATGGGAGGAGATGATCTGACATCAGGCGAAGCAGAAACAGACGCAGAGTTTTCCCAAATGTTTGGACGACTCCTCTTACAAAGACGAGATGTTGCAGTGATAGCTTTGTCTGAGATTTCAAACACACACGTTCTGATATCTCCTTTCTTACTCTCATTGTTGTGGGTGTGTGTAATGTTTCCTGGATTCCTATGATCTGGTGGTGAGCCATGGGAAAGAAGGGGGTTATGGGAAATTAACCCTCCCTCATGTTCAGTCCAAAATAATGGATGAGGGAACAGCTGGGGTTGGGTGGAGGGAGTCTGAGAGACACAACACAGAAGAAAACTTACTGTCTGAGAGACAATAAGATAAATAAATAAAAGTTATAGCAGTAATCAGTGTGGTGATCACTGGAAACCTGTGGATTAGATAGATTTCATTCTTCACACAGAACCAGGTTAGCTTTAAACCCGTCAGAGGCACATTCAGATAAGAGACCAATAAGGCTCGGTGTCAAACTTCAATCATTTCTGATACTGATACCAATAAATGCTGAAAGTTGGCGTCCAATATCTGGACAGATCTGCAGTTTGTACATGTTTATACTCTCCAAAGCAAAGTATTAAATTAAATATACTTTTACCAAACTCTGGCATCAGATCAGTCCTAACATAAAAAAAGATAGAGAGAGAACATATTTGTGCATCCAAAACAAGAACCAATAATTAAGAATCAGAAATAAGAATCTGTCCTGGTCCCTTTTCCTCACTTTCTCTTCCTTCATCCCTCCTTAAAGGCGTTCTGTCCGTCCACAGCAGCAGGAAATGGCAGCATTGTTTACTGTGAGCAGCTGGATGGGTAAATCGAGACAGCAGGAGGAAGGAAGAGATAGCAGAGAGAGAGAGAGGGAGAATATTCTCTCCTGGGATTCGGCGGGGTCAGGGGCTAACACACTGTGTGTGTATTTGAAACACACAAAGTTGGTGGTTAGGGTGGAAAATCCGTCGGAAAACACTGGCTGCAGTAAAATGAGCATGTTTTCCTTCATGAGAGAAACGAGCAGACAGATGAGTCTAACGAGATCAGGAGCTGAAGCGGCGGCTCTATCCGGTCCGTTCAGTCTACGCTACATCTGTGGATGTGTAGGGGCGTGAACACGCTGCTGTACCTGTTTGCGAGCCTGGTTGAGGCCATGCAGGCGCTGCTGGAGTTCGCTGCGGTAGTTCTGAGCCGCTTCAATGCTTTCTTTGGCCTCCTGCAGCAGTAAGTCCACCTCCACAGACATCCTCCCGCCTCCTGACACACGAGACAGGAATATTTACAAAACACAGCCAAGATGCAGCACGACCTGAAACCAGACACCAAGACAGTCCCATATTTACTGAGATCAGTGTTAAACGACTGCAGCACATCTGTATTTATCTGAAGTTCACTGGTGAAGTTATGTTTGACTATTTACTCTCTTTATGTAAACACAAACAACATTAACATTCACACAGAAAATTCTCTCCAGCCATTCTCATGATTTCAGCAACAACAGAGAGTCAGACTGATAAACATCAGCCGATATTAGCTCACTGCACAAATATCGATAAGTCACTGAACCTGCTCTTTAACCTCCTAATTTACTCTGATGTTGTGGCGAGGTGACCAGGTCACTGGTTAAACAACGGTTAAACTTTTTTTTTGGTTTCATTATTCACTACTTCATTCATTGTTCTGTGTCTCATAAATTGTTGATCATTGATTGTATTGATTGTTAACATGGCCGACCATCGCTTAAAGAAACTGCTTAAACTCTTCGGAGCCCAACGTTTAATAACCTGCATCCTCCGTTACAAAAACCACCAAAGGTACAACTGTACGTGCAGAGCACTCTGATAGAAATGTGTGGCAACAAGAAAACCACTTCCTACAGCTGCCAGCAACCAGTCAGTCAGTTAGCTCCGCTGCTTTACGCTTATGCTTGGTTTCAGTAGCCGGCAGTGTGGGATTACACCGTCACCTTTAAATAAAATAAGGATGAGAAATACTCAGTGTGGTCCACCTCAAACACAACACAAACCTTCCTTACCAAAATAAAACACAGAATAAGTGAACTTATAACAACACTGACCCCAGATCAGGCTCAGAGAAACCCGGTAGTTCATTTGATGCAGAGTTAGTTTAATAAGCTCCTTCCTGTGGCCTTAACATCTGTTAACATCTGTTATCAAAGATCACTAAAATAATGCTGATGTTAATGTTAAAGCCATTCAGCGTATCATCAGCACGAGCTCATCTAGTCTTAACAGGTGTGAGAGCGATGGCATCAGTGTTAACGACTACACAACGCTGCAGTACGACACACACACACACACTTTTCCAACAGATTACACAACAAAGCCAGAGCACCTCTCCCTGCACCTGGTGATACCCTGCTACAGCTCTCTGAATAGTAATTATAAAGCATCACTCAAAGATACACTCGGACAAAGGTGCTGCAACATCAAACTTTAACACAAACACGCAAACTTTCATTAAATAGTGGCACGAAATGTACAAATATATTACTGATACACCATCATACCCAGAAACTCCGAATGAACTTGACATTAAATACGGACAGAAGAGCCTGGAAATCTGTGTTCACCGCGCATACAGAGTGAAACTGAATATGAGACAAATTTCCTTTTGCACTACCCTAAACGTCTTCCTGTCACAGATCTGTCTATTTTTGGTCAAAGAACCAAGGAGACTTGAAACTCCAGCAGATCATTTGCATTATAAAGTAATCAATTAATAGTTTAGCCCGTATCAATTTGATCAACATTTGTTTCAGTTAATGCATTTTGTAACTGTTCTTCATACTGTTTTTATTATCATTAATAATAATAGAGTTCTTATTTAAATATGTGAGATATGGCCACATATGATTATAAGGAATGTAACCTACAGAATGACGGTTTAAATCAGCTTCAGATGGTAAAGTATTCAAATGACAGAGGCTTAAAATGAACCTTCTTTCACAGTCAAATCGTTGGTGACAGTTACAACCTTTATTAAAAAACATCCGTCGCTTCTATGATGACTAAATTCTTTTCATCTCACGCAGCAGGTGTGAAATCAGCTTCGCCCTCCTCTGAGCTGAAAGTGATGACACAACCTGGCCTCCCTCTGTGGTCGGCCATGCTTCCTTTACAGCATCTAAAGAGGAAGTCCCTAACAGGCCTCATGCTTCTGCCACATACAGTGTGCACAGTATCACTACGTGGACCAGGAGGGCAACTCACACTGCAGCGTGGTAAACACAGCACCTCAACATTAAATCCAAAATGAGTTCATTCTAAATACAGGTCCGTGAAAACAAGTTGACGTGCTCAGATTGCTTTGTCCGACTAATGGTCCCAAACTCAAAGATCTGACAAACTTAGAGCTGCCCACTTGTAATCGCATCACTCAGGACACATGTTAATGGAAGGTCTGAACAGCTGGGAAGTCTATGTCTTGTATTTTTCTGTTTAAAAAAATAAATATCAGCCAATATAGCATTATTTGATTGTTTAAAATCCTCAAATACTGAAATTGACATTGGCCTTAAAAATCCTGTATCCGTCAGGACAGCCACACTGCACCAAACAAAACTCCAGTATAAGCATTTATACACACATGAATGCAAATGTAGAGCTGTAGAATTATGCAGGCATGCACTCGCTCGCTCACTTTCACGTAAACAACACCCACCACTAACATCCCCTCCCCCTTCTACAGCCGCCTTTAGCCCAGACAGAACAGCCACCACCACATAGATTTTCTTTTTCTTCCTCTGAAAACAGCGCCTGCCCTCTCTCCATCTCTTTAATCCTGTAGTGTATAATCCCCTCAACCTACTAAACGCTAAGTGAATGTCGGGCGCTCAGCCGAGCAAACGTCAAGCTGGTTTTTTCTATAACACAGAAAACCTCTTGTCTGTTTGTATGATACGGGTGTGGATACGAACTAACTAACAGAAATCTCCTTCTGCATTTTGTTTTTTTATGATTTTGATGTAAACATGCAGCCTGACAATAACCAGCAGTGTCCTTTTCAGAGTATTTAGGTCAACCTGCATGGGAAGATGTCCCACTGTCCTGCTTTCACAGATCTGTCACGCTGTTTACGGCGTCAGAAATATGTGCTTCCTAAAACTGTAGCACCAACACAAACCACGGCCCGAGGGAAAAGTCTTACTTATGTACGAGGTAAGAAATGTCATGTTTAAGATGTCTCCACCCAACACGCAGGGTACTTTACAAAGGCTTTTGTGTGTTTGTTTATTCTGGTTATCATTCTGTGTTTTTGTATTCTTCTAAATATCCATGAGCATAATGACGTTTCTAAAATGCTGTTTTTGATGCATTTAGTTCTCTGTGTATCAGTGGAAACGATTTCATGGCACTAACTTTACAAACCAACTGAAAAAGGCAAACAATAAATAAATAAATAAATAAATAAATAAAAAAATAATGGGGCTTCATGATTTTATTATGATTACGATTATGATTACTTTCTTGAATAATTGTTTTGTCTATAAAATAATGAGCTAGAGCCCAAGGTCATGTCTTCAAATGTCTTATGAACAGTTTAAAACCCAAAGTTTGCTGCCATGTACGCCGCAGAAAACCAGCAGATATTTGGCATTTTTACTTTGAAAATGACCCAAATAATTACTTGATCACCAAAGGTAGTTTTCTGACCATCCACTAATCGATTAACCAAGAGGCTCCTTCAGACACGCTGCACATGCTCTGACTAACACGAAAGCTATGAAAGGCACTCAAGTGCAAACCGACCTCATTATTATTAGAGCAGACCACTGACGAAACGAGACAACAAGAGACATCGGACATGTCTAAACTCGCTCACATCAACTTCCGTATTTTGTAGTTATTTTCATCAGGTTAACTCTCCGCCTGCCGGCATTGACTGGGGCGCTCTTCTTTAAGTTCTTCTTTAAGAATATTACATGCACAGTTACATAATTCTCGATGGATCTAGTCCTGATAGTCGCAATTTGTCTGGTGTGTGGAGAGAACAAGTCCCGAACTCCGCTTCAAAATCTCGTAGTTTTCAGATGGCGCCATTGTCAGATAACCCACACAAATCACAGTAATGTAAATAAAGGTTTTTCGCAATAAGTCATGTATTTAGGTAAATTCGGCGTAGAAAAGTCTCACCAAACGATGACATTTATCCACGAAATATCACATTTAATAGGTGGTTCGCGCTGCTGGTTGGGGTGTATTTTGGTGGAAGACGGTGATGACAATGACAGACGAACTAGCGAAAAAAGTTGCCAGTATCGGCTGTAAATGAGACCGAAAGAGTGCTACTGGTGTGGTGGAGAGTTGATATAAAGCAACACGTTAATGTAATGTATGAATATGCCGGTTAGCGGGACGACATTTCCACATCTGAACAGAGTTAGTCGTTACCCTCTCTAAATAACGTTATAAGACAAAGTTGGGGCTAGCTTGTGGCCAAAAGACAATGAAACTCGGAGCAAGTCTGGGAGAGCAAACAACGCGAACGAAAATAACGGCAAATCGGTTAAATTTACCCCTCCCCTCCTTTTTGAGTGGAGAAAAGTTTCCAAACGTACCTGTTTTAATGCCTTCTGGTGGCCATTACGTCCCGAAACTAGTGAATCAGCTCGGAGCCGCCGCCGCAGGACACGATGAAGTTTTGCTGAAGTCCAAAAATGACACTTTGGAGGCTTTAAAGAAATCAGCCAATCACGGGCGAGATCATTTTGATTGACAGGCAAACCAGCCAATTGGGTCGAGATATGCTCTATTTTCCCCGCCCCGATCCACCTCCCCTCATGCCGAAGTGTAACTGATGAAATAAATTGATAAGAGTCCAAATCAAAGAGCAACTGCATAGCGGCTCTGGATCTAAAAGCCCCGGGGGGCTTTGGGGCTACTTACCAGCTGGTTCTGTATAATTAGAAATCAGAAAGTTACACCACTAAAGCACAGCATCAACTGTGACTGGTCCTCCATCTTGACCTGGTCTTGAAGAGGGACCCTGTGTGAAATTCTAGTTTCAAGACCTAAATTGTTTTTTGATTTTTTTTTCTATGTGCCAGGTAATTACAGGGTATCTGTAGGTCTTGAAAAGTCAAATAACATTGGATTCAGTTCTCTCAAAAGGCCTAAGATGGTATTAAAAAGCCTTAAATTAAGTTCACAAAGGTTTTAAATGTGTTTTCCTGCCTGTACACAGTAACATTAATCATGGCTTTTGGCTGCTGGGAGACAGCTGCTAGGAAAGTCATCAACTCATAATGGACAAGGCTCAAACAAATTATTCATTTTTAAATTTGTTCATACATCCATCAGTTTTTGGCTGCTCACTTAAGTCCAGGCATGGATGGATAGTTAGGCAATGGACCCCTGGGAAAACACCCACTCTTCCCATACAGAAGCCCCAGACTGAGAGTTTGTCTGAGCAGCTGTCTCACATACAAAGAGAGCGAGTGCAGCTTTATGTATATTCATAATACAAGTCATACATTTTGGGTGCCTTGGATCAAAAATCCAAAATACGTTACCAAAGTAAAATAAGAAGTCCGGTGAATCAGAGGTTTGACAGTCAGTGTGGACAGGGACAGTAGCTTCTCTGTGCCGAGTGATGTCGCCCTCCAGTGGTTGATAGTTGGTTTGCTTCACTTTGCAGCAGGATGATGGAGAAGCCGATCGTGTTTCTCAAACTCTGACCTCATCACGTGCATGTGTGTTGGCTGGCGCTCAGTCATCAAACCTACATTATCTCAGGGCACTTTACAGAGTGAGGTCAGGACCTTACAATATGACAGAGACAAGCCCAACAATTCTCACCACGAGCCAACACCTGGCGACTTTTAACAGAGAGGAACCTCCGTCAGAACCGGACTCAGTTTCCGACAGAACAGCGGACAAAACAGACAAATCTTTATATTTTTAGGGTCCACCAGGTACAGAACCGTGACGCACACGAAAGCCACCTCTTCGGTGTAAGTATCTGATCCCTTTTTCCACACTTAGAGTAGATCTCAAAAGGGAAGAGTGAAATAAACATTGACATTATTAATTATTATTCTCACATTGTTAACGTGCACAGGTTGGATAAACTGCATGTTAAGGCATGAGTGACAGAGAGAGACAGTTTGTGCGCCGCTGATCTGACAGCGCATGGACTGGATGAACGCCCGTCGGAACAGCGCTCTGCACAGTAAACTGCTGCTGTTAATGCCCGTGACGCAGTTAGACGGGGATGCACATCTGAGCAGCCCGGAACAATCTCGCAGATTAGCGCTTGACCCGCAGGATTTGCTGGAGAGACACCTGACTCACCGGGAGCGACACGCCGTGTCAGAGCACTCAGAACGATCTAGAGTCCTTTTTTTTTTGGTGTTGTTCATGTGGAGCCTGTTTCAACCCTTCTCTGTCTTTTATGTCACCATCGGATGCGTTTTGCGCAAGTGACTCCAGGACGCAAGAGAAGCTAGAGAATCTCATTACAAGTGACCAAAGTGGATCCATGGCAGGTTTTACGCAGAACGCAAATACATCGATTAGACTGTTTGAGAAACTTTTTTGGAGGAGTCTGTATTTGTCATTAGTCATTTGAGAACTGATAATGTGTGTTATTCCTTCTCCTGGTGGAAACGACTAATCCTCCCCGATTATCGCGCACTGATGGACTGCGTCGTGTCGGCCAGCCGGCTCACATCAGGGCCTAGTCATATTGATTTGCCAGCTATGCTTGCGTCTTGATTGCTGAATTGAAGCCATTTAGGCCAGTTCAGCATTATTTGGTAAACGACAGCTTCTCGTCCTGGTGCCAAAATGAGGAGAGCTGTATTGAAAGAAGCCGCCAAACGGTTCCCCTGGCTGGCTAATGTCACTTTGTACGGGTGCTTATTCGCCGGCGGTGACCTGGTCCATCAGCTCCTGGCTCAGAAGGAGCGTATGGATTGGAAACACACGCGCAACGTGGCCATCGTGGCAATCAGTTTCCATGGAAACTTTAATTACTTCTGGTTACGAGCCCTAGAGAGGCGTTTCCCCGGAAAGTCTGCCGGGATGGTTTTCCGCAAACTCCTGCTGGACCAGAGCTTTGCGTCGCCTTTGGCCACCAGTGTCTTCTACACAGGTAAGATGGGCTGGTTTCAACCCTGAACATCCGTATTTAACGCAGTGCGCTTCAGTTTAAACACCTAGAATTATCATCTGATACCAACACACCCAAATATCCCTCCTGATCATTAACTCTTTCCATTCCACGTTTAAAAGTCACCGAACCATCAGAGCAGGAGAACAGATCAAATATCTTCAGAGGAAAGAAAGAGAAATACGCTTTCTGTGGGGATTAAAGTCGGTAGTGAGGTAATGAGGCTTCATATTAAGGTTGCCTCTGGGTCGAACATCGTGTGGGCCAGTAATTACATGTTTTAGTGCGTAATGGCGCACTATGGTTATCACCCCAAACTCTGCGCAAATGTCTCTCGACCTGCAGGTGTGAGCTTCTTGGAGGGTAAAGAGGACATCTTTGAAGACTGGAGAGAGAAGTTCTTCAACACTTGGAAGGTAATGAAGGCCTCGGCAGCATCAAGCGAAGGAAAGTCACCTTCCCTTCACACACGGTAGCTGCTGCTGCTGCTGCGAGCTCACAACCAGATTAACCCAGATTGTGTCACTGCTGCTTTTGCGCAGTGGGCGCGACGCCCGGGAGTAAGCGGGGTAATTCAGTCGTGACTACTGCCAGAGGATAAAAAAGTCAGCGAGTGTCAGGATGTTTGGGAGCTGAAATCCTGCCAAATGTAAAGCACAGTATCGTGCTGCTGTAGCTGCGGTGTAATGCTTCAGGATCCTCGTAAATGCGCAGCCATTTAACAGGATGCACGGGTCCGAAATCCACTAATCCAACAAGTGGTTTACAGTTACTTTACATTATATGTCATAAAAATGTTGTTTTCCTTACAACGTGTAAAGAGTTTCAGCTCAGTATTAGGTTAATTTTACACGATTAATGATCAATTTCTCAGTGGCAGAAAGTAACTAAGTACTTTTACTCAAATGACAGGAGAACTATGATAAATATTATTAACACTAAAACACACAGTCAGTTTCGCAGCTTTAGAAAGATGATTTATGGTATTTTAGATGGATAAAACACATCTGATCTAAACTGTAATTATCTTCACAGTATTTATATACTCAACGTTGTCTCACAACAGGGATTTTGTCAGTCCATTAAAAAAAAACTCATCATGTCCTGTTTTCACTTTCAGACTGGACTCATGTACTGGCCATTTATGCAGGTAAACTTGAACGCAATTTTATTGTTGTGTGGACAGTTAAACATGCCTCGTTGTGCTGGGAATTTAAAAATATATTTGTTAAAAGACCTTGTGACTTCGTTGTCTGACCAAAATGTTTCATGCTGATATTCAATACCTGTAAATTTTATGCCACAGACTGACTCACAAACTGAGTTTGTCAGGATGCGAGATAAATCTGATTTAACGTCACAGTTGATGTTGTATGTTTCTGTCAGCCCTTAAAGAAACCTCTGCTGCCTGTTTCCCTGTCCTGCCTCTTCACAGTTTCTGAACTTTGTCCTGATGCCGTTGTACATGCGAACAGCCTTCATGGGCTGCTGCGCCTTCCTCTGGGCCACCTTCCTGTGCTTCTCTCGGCAGAACGGCGATGGCACCGCCGCCGTGGCTCTGGCCTTCGTCATGGACCCCCGTAAAACTTTGGAGGAGATGCGTGAGGCTCGACTGGCCCGAAAAAAGCAAAAGGCCCAGAGGGAAAACTGAAGGGAGAAGGAGGAAGAGGACACTGCGTCTGCGTCTCTGTCACAGGACAGAGGGCATTTTCACTTTTACTAAACCAGCATCCATGAACCAAAAGCAGTGTGGAGACCTGACAAGCTGAAGAGCATCTTCCTGGTTTAAAAGAAAAATCTGTCACATATACACACCACAGTTTAACTGATATGGATTTTGAAGGCTGGTGTTGTAGGGATAATAATATATTTGGTGTTGCAGTATTTGCCAAGTAGTGGAAGCTCAGTACTGAATTGCTCTTGCCCCTTTAAGGACTGGCCAACATATTTGCATAATCCCAAAATGTTCATATTGGATTTCAGAGCAAAAATGTTCAGTGACAACATGTTTTGTTTGTTTTCTTCACTAGACCTATTTGTACCAGTTCTGAAACTAAAAATATGGAAATTGACCTGAGGGTGGTGCTGGAAAAAAGGGCCACTGAGTCACTAAAATCAGAAGGGCTCATCCTCAGGGGAGCATGAGGGTGCTCAATAAATTTAGAGCTTGGTTAGACTTGGATGTTTCCTGTTAACAGGTGGACATTCTGTCCTCATGTAGGCTATAAAGTAAAAAGTAAGGGGCATCCAGAATTATTAAGACTCCTTCTGAGGGGATCCTGAATAACCGAGACATTCTCTGGACCAAAGTGAAGGATGAAATAATAGACCAGATGACTTCATCATGACGTGCTGCTAGTGTGGCACAAACATGAAAAATGTTTTACCTTAAGAAGAAAGTGAAATCCATCCATGTCATGTCCATGTCTGGTCTAAGTGCGTAGGGCTGACTCACATTGTTTACAGTTTCAGTGATTTACAAGTGATGATCTTGCCTCCAAACCACAATGGTTTTGATTTGCATGGACCTATAAACTTCTTACTTTAAAGAGCAGTTGTGTTGTGATGAAGGACCGTGGCTGGTTGTTGTGTTGGTAGCACTGGTTTGATGTGAGCCCACAGTGAAGCTCCTGAGATCAGAGTTCAGGGCTCAGTATTTCTGCTTTACACCAGGCGTGCCTTCTCTTGGTGACCAGACTGCCCCGACCACTGGTCTACAGGCTGACGGCGTTTGGCTGACTGGTGACGGTCACTATACAGTCAATGCACGGAGAAATGTCTACATGTTTTTTGTGTGTGTACAATTTTAATGGAGTTTCTGTATTTATTTTGGGATGCACTGATGTATCACTGTAGGTGGACAGCTTAAGTGAGACAATAGGCTTCAGGAGTATGATGTCTGAAAGCTCTTACAGTGTCCAGAAATCAAACGGGCTCATTATTTTGGAGACTCCGTGAATGTCACAGTAATCTGCCCACTACAGTTTGAAAATGTAAGAGGGGTGGTTGGTGTTCAAGGAGCAAACTGGTGGTGCTAGAAGAACGATTTAGGCGGTCACCAAAATAATTTGGAAGCATCCCATGGGGACAATGAACATTGTTAATGTTAATGGAAATTTGACAAAATAATTGTGGAGATGCATTCCTCAGAATCAAAGTATTAGACATACAGATGTTAAAGGAAGGAAGGAGTTTGTTTTCTTGTGCCCCTAAAGGACACCAATGATGCTAATCTTAGCACTTCCAGTCAAAAGAGCTCATGATGTGTTATTACAAAAGCATATGTATCAGTGCATCCCACAATGTTGTGTGTCCTAGTTTAACCTGTGAACCTACACTATCTCAATCCTGTCCTCTTACTTGAAACATCACATAGGTTGCCATCAGCCCAGATACCTTATCATGCAACACATCCAGTTACCTAAACCAGACCCATGATTTACTCTTGTTTAGATTTTAATTATCTTTTAGTAAAACTGAAAGAGTTGTGAGTTACATTACTATTTATCCAAAGACCAGCAAAGAGATTTGGATATTTCATTGCTTAATGTGTATTACACCCATTATATCAGCAGTGAAAAACTCTGTCTGCATTGTAAATAATATTGAATACATTTTATGGATTAACCTTTAGGGATGACCACACTTTTAGCAGTTTGACACAACCTTCTGTAGATAAGTGTTGAGTAATGACAGCAAAATTCTGTTTTTCCAAGTACAAAACAAAGCTAAAACCTCAATGAATGTTAAATATTATTCAGAACAGAGTGTGAAAGTCCATATTATGACATTGTGATGACTGGTTTACAGCAAACTGTGAGAACCTCAACTTTTTTTGTTGCATTAGTACTGTGATATTTTCAAAAATAGAATGCTTTTTTGTTGTGTGAACTCTGGTATGTCCAGTTGACAAGGGACCGGACAGTAAACCTGAGATGAATAAACCAGAATCAAACAGCTCTCTCATATTCTGCTGAGTAGATGTGTTGTCAGCACCACAGATTTTAATGGTATTTGATGGGAAATTGTGTCAGAGTTAAGCCATGAACAATGAGACTGTTGAGCTGATGAGCACTGTCAAGGCTGGATTATTAAACTAGGTACGGCTGTAGCTGATAGGAATGTCATTTTTTCCTGAGGGTAACTTGAAGATGTGTAACAAATTTTTACAATCCATCCAAAAATGCCATCCTGGAGGAAAAGTCAGGAGATGCCCAAAGTCATTGTGATGCGTCATCGGTCGAAGATTTATTGGCAATCCATGTGATAGGTGTATACCTTTAACCAAACTCCCTCTAATGAGATTGAGGGTTGCAGACAGATATTTGTAATTTGCATCAGTGTGGACAAGACCCTCTGAAAACATGCAGCCCAGATACGAAGCAAGGACAGAGTGGATTGGAGTTTGTGGGTGAGTATGTGTGTGTGCATGCTCTAATGATGGTGCATGTGGATTAACCAGGATCAGATAGGCCCGGCTTAATCCCTCTGAAAAGGACATAGTTGACCCAGTGCAACCTCTGACCCAACAAACAGGAAGTGAAATTCCCCAATCAGAGTCAAGGAATGTGTCAGGTGCCATTTAATACGCCCTCCTTCTCTGAACCCTGTGAAACATAACCATCATACAATACATCATGTCAGTGGCCAGATGCAGAGCAGGAGGAGGGGTATGAGAGAAAAGAATCTAAAAATAAATAGAAGTGCATTTAACATTACATGCATAAGAATACATGAATTTATTTGAACGTTATAGTTTGAAGTTTTTTATTTAAATTCACAGAAAAAGAATTTGGATGCCTATGGATGTCCATCTCTGCCAGCAAAAAAAATGAAACCGAAGAAACGTTAAGAATGATCTGTGGTAGTTTTGCCTCTCTTTGGGATTGTTTTGCATCTATTTATGGTATTTTTGTGTCTTTTAATTGAGCCCTGTGACTTTCGAACAAGAAATGTTAACACTTCGTTAAGAGGCTGTGGCCCGGAGCCCTCTCTCCGAACCCTTCTCAGGCTGCTGGGCCAGCTCGATCCAAGGAGAGCTGACGATGAAAGTAACTGTCCAGCCCCACATCCTCCGGTGTTTCTCACAGCACCAGAAGGCAGCACCGGCCCCCGGTAATCCATCAAAACGTCTAGACTGTGCCGATTATGCAGATACTCCTCTTACACCGATATCACTCCTCTGATTGGACAAAAACACTAATCCCGCCTATCAATATTTGATTGACAGATAAGTGACCAATAGCAACAGGAAACGAGGCCGCCCTCTAACTCGTGATTGGCGAATCGGTCTGGACAATATGAATGGCAACTTGTATTGTTCGACGTCTTCCAGAGGCAGAAGCAACTTTGCGGTCCGTAACTCCAGTTAAGTCCTCTAATAGTTTTCTTTCACCGTTTCCACCTAAAAAAAAAATTTAACCGACAGACTTTGTCGGTAGTATTATCAGCGCACGAGGGGGATTTAGAAAAAAAAAAAACATTTCGTCGAACCGAAACTAACCGCTGAGCGTAAGTCATAGCTGTAGATGTTTATCTGAGCAGGGATTTAAACGGTTAACGCGAAACTCCGTTAGCCGAACTAGCTAACTTATTTGCCTTTACAAGCCACGGGCGTTCTTCTAACGTCCTCGGGCTGTTTTGTAATTAATAGTTTGAGCTAATGAACATAGAAATGTTTATAAAAAAAAAACAGGTGTTTGTAATGATAAACCACATGAGAGTGGAAGTTACCAGTTATCTTCTGCCTGACGATCCCGTTTTTTAAGTTTAGCTCGCTTTGGCCAGACTAAATCTTTTAACTTGTAATTTATTTCAGGACTAGCTTGAATCCCACTGTATTGAAATTGATTATCTTTGAAGATGTTTTGTGACTCTTCATAATCTGTTATTATTATATATTATTATTTGGTTTTCATGCTGTCTTTCCTTAACGCGGTTCCGCGGTGACGACCAGAATCTAGAAGAAGACAAAGAGATTTGATCTGAAATACAGTCCTGCTTGATGGTTCATTTACTTGCTGAATTAATGTGAAAATCCCCACGGATCTTCTGAAATCATGTCCTGTATTAAATTATATTTTTTTCTTTCAACTAGTGTATTGTTCACAAAAAAAAGTGCGATTTCTAATGAGGAACTTTAATGTTTATTTATGTATGTCTGTATGAATCACAGAGCCCTGTGTAACAGGTGAGTCATCTTCCCACCTGGGCTGGAGATGGGGGATCCAGAGCCTCCAGAGTTTGGGTCCCTGCAGGAGGAGCTGGAGTACTGGAAGGATCTGGCTTCCAGGCACCAACAGAGGTGTGTCCCCCGTTTATGTTGTTTTTAACAGACGAGAATCTGTTTTTACGTGGTTCCTTCTCTTATAAGACGTAAATGTGCTTAACCGGGTTAACTGTGTAGACACAATACAGCCTTCTAATATATAAACCATATGTTTGCACTGTATGTGATATGAGAATACATTTTTGTGTAATTTACCTGCAGTGTTTTCTCATCTTTAGACCCTACTGCTCAGATTTTTGTTTGTGTTCCATACCTTCCAGGCACTCAGTCGAAAAATGTTTTAATACTCTCCATGGGTAAATAACAGAGCCTCTATTGTCCTGACACATGATTTTTTTTTATCTGCACAACATATAATCTTTCAGGATTTTGTGGGCTCTGTAGTAAATTCTCAAAAATAATCAAAAGCATTTCATTGCTCTCCAGTTCAGTTTGCAGAAATGTGAGTCTGCAAGACAAACTATGGAGAACCTCTTGGTGTTTTCCTTTTCAACACATTTCTGTGATGCTTAGACTTTTGTGTTTAATCCATAAAGCTCAGAGCTTCTTGTGGTTTGGTGGGAAAATGGTCAGGGTATGTTGTTTGTTTAAACAGGTTGGTTTAGGATTAATTTGGCAAGCCTTCCTAAACATAAGTGAGAGCTGTGTTCTTTTAAAAACCAGACAATCCAAATGAATTAGGCAAACTGAACCACTGTTTGAAAAAACAAAACAAAAATACAACAAATGACATTTATTCTCTGTTTCTGTGTGTGCTCAGTGCGGAGGAAGCTCAGGAGGAGCTGCAGGAGTTTCAGCAGATGAGTCGGGACTACGAGGTGGAGCTGGAGACGGAGCTGAAACAGTGTGAGGCACGAAACCGTGAACTTCTTGCTGCCAACAACCGCCTTCGCATGGAACTGGAAAACTACAAGGTACAGAGGACATTATCAGTACTTGCATACTTACTTACTTCGTTTACTATCAAAAATGCCTATATCCCACATCCTGGCTTTTCAAAATAACATCAAGCAGTTCACCACTATAGATGTACTAGACTTGTAACAAGTCCTCCTTAGACTCCCTGCTCCCTGAAGGCTTAGAGAAGCATCTGCAACACAAGTCATTGTCTCAACAGGCTTTTACAGCCAACACTGAAGTATAAAGCTGCTGTATCAGGGTTGTCCAATGTTACAGAGTTATTTTAATAACGTTCAACCAACTGAATGCCTGTTAAAGTGGATTTGACTGGGGATTTCCATATTTATCAGCTAACAGTAGTTGTGTTTTATGGTTCCCCTTTGCCTTTGGTGAATAGGCTTCATTGGTGATCCTCTCTGAACACACACACACGCACACACACGCACATACTCACACTTTCACAGAGGATTGATTCAGGGTGGAAACAGGCAGCTGATGCGTCCTGCTTGGTCTGTGTCTGGAGGGGATGGCAGTACTTCCCATAAGACCCATTCCAGTAATGTCACAGATTGACTTCAAACAGAAGTATCTAGTGAAGGTTTTCAAACATACCTCAGTTTAAAAACCTTGTTTATTCTCAGTGCACTGTGATGCTGTGTGGACTTCATGTTTGAACTACACTTTAACTGAATATTCATTTAACAATAGGCATGGTCAGTATGCTGTCAGAGGTTTGCATGAGCTTTGCAGATGCCTCTACCATGCTGTCCTAAGACGGGATGGCTTAGTTACACAATGGCTAGGTGTAACTGGCAGCTGAGTTTATATTAATAATAATAATTTTTTTAAATTGGTCCAGAGGGGCACTTCAGCTGATATCAGCTATCAGCTGATAATTTTTTTATCACTAAGATCATGTTTTGTGGCTTTTAGTTTTGTGACATTTTAGTCTATTTAGAAGTTGTGCTTTGATGTAGAAATTTAGCCTCTTGAATTTCTGAGGGAGTTCCGAGCTTTCTCTGTCTTCTGCTGTCCACCAGTGGACATATTTTGTCCTTTTCTTATTTTCTCTCCTGACACTGTGGACCGCCTCCTGCCAGGAGAAGTATGAGACGCAGCACTCAGAGGCCTGCCGGCAGATCTCCAGCCTGGAGGGGGACCTGGCTGAGACCACGGCCATCAGAGACCATCTTCACAAATACATCAGAGAGCTGGAGCAGGCCAATGACGACCTGGAGAGAGCTAAGAGGTCAGGACGCACACAGAGTTGGTGAAACTCCACCTGACACATTAAAGATGTTAAAGGAAAATTCAGTGATTGAACAACAATACTAAAGAAATGAATTCTATGTACTGAGAAAAAAAGGTGCCCTTAACAAATCTGGTTAAACAATGTTCAGTCATGGTTGTTCTTTAAAAAATCTGGGTGCAGTGGCTTGTTTTTATTTTGAGCTGTGAAATCAGCTGCAGTCTTTGTAAATCAGGCATTAAACAGATTGCAGCTCCGGTCAGTGACCTCAAATTGTTTATGAAAGTATAAAAATGTTTACCTAATGTAACTGATGTTTCCCTGTTTGTCTTGTATGTTTCAGGGCGACCATCATGTCACTGGAGGACTTTGAGCAGAGGATGAACCAGGTTATAGAGAGAAATGCCTTTCTTGAGAGTGAGCTGGACGAGAAGGAGAATCTCTTAGAGTCTGTCCAGAGGCTGAAGGACGAAGCCAGAGGTAGAGCTCCGTGTTATCTGCTGTTAGTTAAAGGACAGATGTGAAGTTTATGTTGAGGTTAGAATAAAGACGATACTGATGTTGGTGAAATGATTCTACAGTGATTCAAAAGACATTTTAGGCAGTTTTTAGCAAGCTGACAAGTTTGTTATCTTCACATAAAGATGCTCAGGTAAGAATCGATTGCATGAATGTGTGTTTATCCTGTTACAATAGGCTGATTTCATCGTGGGGTTTTATTGGGCTGTACAGAAAATATAAACATCATCATTATATCAGTGTATATAAATTAATGTATTGATGTCAGGTGTGTGTGTGTGTGTGTGTGTGTGTGTGTGTGTGTGTGTGTGTGGGTGTGTGTGTGGGTGTGTGTGGGTGTGAGATAGACTTGAGGCAGGAACTGGCAGTGCAGCAGAAACAGCAGGTACAGGACAGGAAGCCGTCTCTCAGCAGTGCAGTCAAAGAGCCTTCATCACCTTCCTCCTCCTCCTCCTCGACTGGGCTGCCCACCCCACCTCTCACCCCTCCAGATAGAAGGACAGAGGACAAAACCACATCTTCGTCCTCTAACCAGCCTGTCTCCTCCACCACCACGCCGCCCAGACCTCCAGCCCCAACGGAGTCCTTCACCACCCCACCACCCTCCGTCAGCAGAGGTCAGTTCATCAGCTGGTCATGAACCTGTTTGTGCTATACGTGCCTTGTGTTTAAAGACCAGTTGTCAGACTGCACCAGCAGGAACTCTTCATACTTGCCCTCTGGGTGGTGGACAGGTGCTGGTCCTTGAACACTTGGTCCCAGGCTGCAGGGAAACCATAGACAATAATTCAGCCAAATGAGCTGAACTCACCTCTGGGTATCTCTCTAAGTATTATAAAAAAATAAAGAACAGTAAAACTGTGCTGCAAATTGTATTTATATGATCCAGGTTTTTGAATCCAGAGTTGAGTTGATTTCAGCTGGTTTGTTTCTGCAGGTGAAAGCCTTTCAGGGACTCCTCTCACCACCTCAGCAAGAATCTCAGCTCTGAACATCGTTGGAGAGCTGCTGAGGAAAGTCGGGGTAAGAACCACTGTGACCCGCTTCTTTGATCAAAGAGAACTCAGTGTTTAATGTATTGTAATGAATCAACCCGTTCGTCGTCTTCAGTTTTTTTTTTTTTTTTTTTAAATCAAATGATGACTTATCATCACATGACGCTGCAGGGTGTCTGGGGTTTATTAAACAGCACACAAACAGCTACTTCCCCAGAGCTCCAGAGTTAACTGGCTTTTAGAGCCAACATAATGTACAAACAAGCAGAAAATGCACAGTCAATAATTCTAGAGATTTGTACACTTCCCCTGTGTTTTCACTGTGTGGACAACTCTAACAAAGAGTCTCCAGACTGAAACATCTGCACTTCATACACTCATTTAAAATAATATACACATCAGAAACTTGTTCAGTTATTCAGAAAACAAGAAAAACAAAACACGGAACAAACTGAGCATTGCAGTTGATCGGTTTATCCTCCCATTAGTCCAGACAACTATTGCCATGAAATTTGTACAGGCACTCATGTCTTAAATCTATAAATAAAGTTTACAGTGTCACAGAGCTGCTGGTGAGGGTCTTATTAAAGTCTGGTCTGGCTCATCCGTTCCCATTTTGGTGTGGGTACTGGTCCAGATCAGATTCGCCTCAGTACCTCACCATAACAGACTCACTGATTTCACATTAAACACAGTGACGTTAGTGTTGTTGCTGCGGTCGACAGCAGTCTGAAGCTGAAGGTTCACAGCAGAATTTAAACCTTTTCCCTCATTGTTTGTAGAACCTAGAGTCCAAGCTGGCATCGTGTCGGGAGTATGTCCACGAGCAGGCAGCTAATCGCAGGGGTCATGCTGGTGGACAGGGGGCGCCGGGGGGCCAGAACAACTCCTCAGAGACCCATCCTACCAACGGCCTCTACAACAAGGGGTGAGGTGCTCTGTCTGCACGGTGCAGCAGGCTAACAGCAGCTATTTAAAGTTGTAGTCGTGCAGAACATGTTGGTGAGTCCTGTGAGTGTGAAGCTCTCTGAATGTGTTCGCTGTGTTTGAACAGGCTGGTGAAGAGGTTAGACTTCGGAGCAGGGCACAAGCTGCTGCTGTGAAGGTGAAAACATTCTCCACCTCGATCGTCTGAGCTGTCCATCCAGCCTGGACCTCTCAAACATTTAACGGTACTGTGTCGCACATCACACAGGTGGTTTCGGACAGTCCAGACCACTCTCACAGGAAGCTGCAGTGATGAAATGGATGGATGTGTTACTGTGGACACTCTGGGATGTTTGTTACCAGCTCAGATCTCTTCAGCACTCGCACTTAGCTTGAACTAACTTACTGGACTGTTGCTGCACGTCACCTCCTCACCTCCTTCGTTCGGATTTCCCGAGTGTTTTGTGCTTTTTGTGTCCCTCTGCAGGTGTGTTCAGACTGAATGGAAGGTGAGGGTGGTGAGAACTGAGTCGAGCATGAATCCACTCGAGCTGAAAATATTTAATTAACAGAAAGTTGTAGCTCAGTGTTTCCTGCTGTGCAGTGAAGTGGAGGATGAATTTCTGGATTGGCCCCTTCACACTGCTCATTTCAAGTGTCTTACATTCAATTAAAGTCTCAGTAAAACCTGTGGCTGTCAGTCCAAATGATGGTCTGAATAAATAAATAAAGTTCATGTTCTGGCATCGGTCTGAGCTGCAGCGTCTTTAGTCTGAACACACCTTATGGGGCGTCTGAGTCGTAAATACTGGGAGGGCACTTTCATCTGGATGAGAGGAGAAGGTGTTTGAGAATGTTTTTTTAAATACTACTTTGAAATGAGATTTTTTTGTGCTTGTTTGACCTCTAACTAAAGACCAATATGATTCAAGATTTGGAAAAAAGCGAGATCTGTTACTGATGAAGTCCCTTATTAAACAAATGTTGATGTTCAGAAGATTTTAATTCAGATGTTTTATAGATTTTTACAGATAGACTAGTTTCCTAACCACCGCCTCCAGACGAACACAGACGAGGGGGGGGGGGGGGGGTCTCTTCAGTGCTCTGAGGGACGAGAAAGCAGTGAACACCACGGCTGAGCGCGATGGTTCGAGACCCCTGTCAAACAAGCGAACGTGCTTTCAAACTGACTGTGCCTCTCTGTAAGCCTTGATGTTTTAATGAAATGGGTTTTTTTAATCTCTGTGGCAGATGTTAGGAAAATGTTGCTCATTTTATTTCATTTAAGGAGTTCTGGTACTCTGACAGGTAATTTAGTGTTTTTTAAAGTGTTGTCCGTCTGTAAATGTGCCTGATGGAAACAGAATTTCCACTGGAGATGTAGTAAACTGCAGTTTTTTCCCAGTTTGCAGCGAAGGTGTCATTAGGGATTTCCTCAAGTGTCCTCAGGTCCTGATTCGAGTCACAGTCTAACAGGAAGTTTGCCATGAAATCTACTGATCACATTCATGTCCTCCAGAGGATGAACCTTTGTGATTTCAGTGGCTTGTGATGATCAGTCCGTCCAGTCCTTTTAAATTATGGCCGGAAATGAACATTTTAGATTTGAGGCTCTGCTGGTGTAGCCTTACACTCTTTATGCTCTTTATACTTTCACTTTACTTTCAGCACAGCACCTTTGGACTGACGCCCTTTAAAACAAGTGAATCCCTCTGCAGAGCTCGACTTCTGTCTTTGCAGGAGTGAAACTGCTAAACTTCTGTTTATGAGGAGATATGAATACTTCAGTGAAGGCTACTTGTGTTTTATGTTAAAAAGACAAAAGTACGTAATAGATTCATTTGTAGTGTTACAACTGTACCTCTGCTTTAGGGTTACTAACATAGGATGAATATACAGTATGTAGGCTGTGGTGCAGTTGCTTGGGTTTGTAGACAGGATTGACGTACAGGTAGCTGCTCAGGGCGAGTGTGAAACAGCAGCAGCAGACTGGACCTTTCCACTTAAAGGTCAGTGGTGGGTTTTTGCCTTATGTGACTGTAAAAGTACTTACATGCTCATTAATGAAGTGTTAAGACTGTTCTGTTCCTTGTTATTTTTACCTTCATTGCTGCTTATGATGCTTCTCAAAAAGCAATAAAACTTGAAATGGGGAAAAAAGTCACTGATTTTATTTGTTGTAGAAATCGGAAGAACTGAGTCGACACGTGGAGGAGTTCAGTAACAGTTTAATCGCACTGGTTCACAAAAGGCAGAAAGTCCTGCATCACAGCAGCCGTTGTACAAATCACCTTAATTCTAATTATATGTTGTGTATCTGTGAGGTTGAAATCACACTGCCTAATCTCAAGGATGAATATACAGCAGTTGGTTTACAAATATAGTTTTACATTCAGTTTCCAAACCAGCAGCTTCTCTCTAAATATTCATAAAGCCTGCTGAGGACGTGCATAAAGAGGAACGTCAGCCCCAGGTTGAGCCTCATGTAAATACATTAAATTCTCTTAAATTAGATGTTGTGTTAATACACAAACACTGCTGGGAATTAGACTGCAGACACTTTAATTCTGCGTTTAATAGCAGAACAATTATTTTCTCATAAGGTTTTATTTCCCCAAATAAAGTAAAACAATTTGGAATGGATCCGAGTAATAACACATGCTGCTACAGTCAAAACAGCTCAGGTTCAGATGTGACCTGATGTGTTAATTAGTTGTTTATTCATTTATTTATTATTTATTAGAGGGGGAGATAAAAAAACACAGGTGAGTTATTATGGAACAGAGAAAAGTTTGGTTCATTTTTAATGTGTAGTGAAGGAAAAGAAGAACAGAGTGACCGGTTCGTTCCTCCTTTAAGGCCGCGTGTCTGTTGAACTGTCATGAAACTGAAATGTGAAACTTTACTTTGCAACTTCAAATCGCAGAGAGCGCTGAGGCTCATGGGTACTGGAGCATTTCACATAAAGATTAATTTAACCCTAATTTCTCAGCAGTTGTTTTACATCATGATCATGTATAAAGAAATAAAAAGATGTTTGAAATGAAAAAATATGATTGTATTTCACGAATCTACGACTGAAGACTTTTTAAAGTTGTAGATTTATTTAAATTTGCTGATTTTTTTTTTCTAATCTGTTCTCGTACGTTGTTGCTGTATCTGTAGATAATCTTAAAAAACTGATGAATTATTTTGTCGATAAAATGTTGTGAAAAATGCTGCAGTATAATTTCCCAGAGCCCAAAGTGTCGTGTTCAGACGAAGCATTTACCTGGGAAATAACTGGAACAAGTAGATCAATTATCAAAAAATGATTTTCTACAGTACTGTTTTGTTGTGAGACATTTTCAGATTACGTGTGTAAAACATTGGTAGTGTTGTTAAATATCCCGGAGCTTTACGTGTTTCTGAATTCAGAGGAGCACTGAGGTGAAAGGACACTTGAAATTTTAAATTTAAAGTGTAAAAATTTTTCTGAAACGGGTTGTTACGCCCACTTTAGCTGAGTGAGATCCAATCATAGTGCTGAGTCTGGTCCTTTCACTCGTCGGGGGAGCAGGTGTAGACCTCTCCACAGGCCTCCAGTGGGGGGGAGCAGGCAGGAGGAGACGGGGACGGAGGCTCTTCCTCTTGCACCTCCACTGAGTTCTCTTTGATGGCGCTCCTCCGGCTGACGGTCCCTCCCATGCCGAAGCTCCTGATGCTGCTGACGCCAACACCGCTGCTGCTCCGAGGGCCGGGGCTGCCGAACACCGCTTCACTGCCACCGCGCCTGGGAACGCCCGACACATCAGGAGGAAGAGGAAGAGGAAGAGGAGGGTCAGAAGGAGGTGAAGGACAGTGGAAGAACAGAGAGCAGGGAGAACTTGGTGGCTTGTTGCAAAGCGAGATTCAAGAAAAAAAGGTTAAAGCCCCTGAAATCTCCGAGCAGGCGTAAACTGGAGGGATGAGGATAGCCATAGTTCTGAGGACAGTTTGCAGATCAGTAGTGTCTGAGCACAGGTGTGAAACAGGAGCAGACATGAAGGGAGGAAAAAGGAAGTTTAAAATCACACATGGTGAAATTAATTATTGAGTGTTTGTAGTTTGAATCAACAATTCACTTATAAATGAATCATTTTATAATGATCAGCTCCTTCATTAATGGACTAATGAGGTGAGCTCTGTTCCCCTCACAGCTCCACCTGTCCACCCTTCAGTCTGTCCGTGGGACCGTTGTTACCTCAGTTTGCTCCTGACTGAAGACACCTCTCTGCTCAGGGCGTCGTTGGCCTCGCTCGCCTCGTCCAGCTCCCTCTGCAGCTTCCTGCGAGCCGCCGCCACACGCTGCGCCTCCTCCTCCGCCTCCTCCAGCTGATGCTTCAGCTGCTTCACCCGCACGTTGCTCTTCTCCGCCTGCAGAGAGTGGACACATGGGCATGCATGATGAATAATGTCATGCAGTGCCTTTGTTTCAGCAGGTGTTTGCTTGCTTCTATTATCGTTGCCGAGGCCGTTACCTGGTCTTTGTACTGCTGCGCCTGCTTCCTCTCATCCTCCATCTGGATAGTTAAATCCTTCAGTTTTTTCTCTCTCTGACGCAGATTCTTGGCGCTGGCCTGACGCTCTCTGCACAGTGATCATCATCACATCATCATCATCATCATCATACTGGTACATGGTACTTGAGAATGAATCTGATTCTTGGATCTAGATTTGAGTCTACACTAAATACGGTTCTTAAAAGCTAAAATTAATATTTCTAAAGCTTTCATTAGGAAAATGAAACCAAACTATGTCTGCAAACATTTCAGATTTCAGAAAGACATTTTACCTCTTTTACTTTATTTTGCCTTTATTGTTTGTCTTTGGAACTGAACTCCATTTCCCACCGTGCACCATTACCTGCTTTCAATCTCCAGCTGCTCCTCGACCTCTCTCAGCTTGGCCTCGAGGGCGGTGATGGAGGATTTGAGTTTGGAGCGCCCCTGGCCCTCGATCTCCTGCAGTTTGGCCTTCAGCTCTCGGTTTTGTCTCTCCAGCTGCTGCCTGGATCCCTCCCTGCTCTGAGAGGAGGATCTCTCTGCTGCCAGCTCTGCACCCAGCTGCTCCACCTGCACAGCAGCAGCCAGGACGGAAAGGACACAAACCAAAAAAGGGAGAGAAAGAACCATTAAGAGAAAGGAAAGTTAGAGTCCAGGCTCTCACAAGGCTTGTTTGGTCAACTGTAGACCCTCTCTGGTCCACCCTGAACCGACCAGCTGCTGGCTCTTCCTCAGCCGGTCGTTGAGGCTCTCCATGTTGGCCTGCTCCTCCTCCAGCTCCTCCTCCAGTTGGCTGATCTTAGTCTCCAGACGACGCTTTTCATCAGACAGCAGTGACCTGAACAGGAGGAGTGGATGTTGAAAGAGAAGAGGAGACTGCTGAGTCCTTTTTTCTGTTTTTCGTGCAGTGCCACCATCAGGCCAAATCTTTCACCTGATCGTGATGTGTCGCACAAAGAAGATGAAATCAGCAACTCACGTCTCCTTCCACCGACCGACAAATCTCTGCTAATTATTTCATGTTCCATGAAAAGTGGAAGCTTCCTTTGTAAATTCATTTGTCACCACAGCAGTGAAACACCTACTTTCCAGAGGAGTTACTGGCCAGTTCTTCATGTAGCTCGTCTCTTTCTGTCTCCGCCTGCTTACGAGCCCTCTCAGCAGCTGCCAACATCTGGACAGAGGAAGTTAATGGTGAAATAAATAAGGTATGAAACACGACTGAACGTGATTACAAGAACTGCTCTGTGATGTCTGTCGTTTCATTTCATTTCCATGGGTTTTGAAAACTGTTGGTCACACCCAGCCGTGACTGATGGGAAACAACAGGCGTCTTTGAAGCTGAAGGGTTCAGATGCACAACATGGCCTCACCTCGTGCAGCTGAGCGATGTCGGCCTCCATGGCCTTGGTTCTGCGCTCTGACTCTCTGGCTGAGGCGAGGACCTCCTTCTGGGCTGCACGAGAGTCCTCCAGCTCCCTCTGGAGATCCTTCACCTGGCCCTGTGAGGGGCAGAGGGGGTTAATACATATGACTCATAACACAGGAGGATGCTTAACACTGTTTTTTTGAAAAATATCAGTCCAGGTGGTTTAGAGCTTTGATTTCTTCCAGATTTCAACTAAAAGTCACTGAATGTTGGAGGAAAAAAAAGGACACAGATACACAAAAACGCTGACCTGGATCTTGCGGAGCTGCTTAACTGCCTCGTCACGCCCCCTGCTGGTGGCCTCCAGCTGGTCCTCCCGGTCCTTCAGCTCCCCCTCCAGCTTCTTCTTCCCAGCTGATGCCTGACCTCGCTGCTTCCTCTCCTCCTCCAGCTCCGCCTCCAGCTCACGCACCTGACGGAGAGAGGAGACGACAGTCAGACTTTTCTCTTCACCATGATTTCCCACGCTTTTAAACTGAGTAGGAAAACTGAAACGGATGTTAGACCAGGGTGGGAGCAGCTATGAAAAATAAGGTGTTAGGACAAAACAAAGTGAGGTCACTGAGGAACAGACATCAAACTTCACCTCCTGCAGCACCATCACACCTTAAAGACATGAGAGCAGTAGGTTGCACCCCACCTGTTTGAGGAGCTGCTTCCTCTTCTCCTCGCCCATCTCATCGTGGGCCTGCAGCTCCCGCTCATGCTGAGTTTTGAGGGCCTGACTGTTGACCTCCAGACGCAGCTTGGCGTCCTCAGCGACCTGCAGCTCGTCCTCCAGCTCCTCCATCTGCGTCCTCATCTCCTCCACGATGGCCTCCAGGCCACGCTTCGCCTTCTCCAGGTCGTGGACCTGACGGAGGATGGAAAGAAGATCAGATCAGAAATCATGTCAACCTGTCCAACAACTGAAAATGACTCATTCATGTTCAGACATTGTTTCTTACACTCTTTCCCACGTCATCCTTGGAGCTGATGAGGTCTTCCATCTCAGCTCGTAGGGCCTTCATGGTCTTCTCCGCCTCCTCCAGAGCCTCCTGGTTCTCCTCCAGAGCTCTGGACAGAGCTAACACCCGGGTCTCCCTCTCCCTCGCCTCCGCCTCCGCTCGATCCCGCTCCTCTGCAAACTTACAGGACACGGCGCGCTCCTCTGCCAGCATCTGACCAAAAGGAGGACGAAGGAGATCACAGGAGATAAGAGTGAAAATGAACGCAGGACAGGGACCTGTCAATCAAACATGAGGGCAAACCCTCAGCCCTGGTGTGGGCTGGATGATGAGACACCTCTAAGGGTTGCATCTCTAAGAACTGCAAAAATGCAAGTGGATCCAAACACACTGAAATCCTTCAGAAACACTCCTGGATCTGCCAGACCTGATCAAACTTCTTCTGCTTCTTCTCCAGGTTGGAGACGAGCTGCCGCTGGCTGTCCAGGTCCATGAGGACGTCCTCCAGCTCCTGCTGCAGCCGGCTCCGGCTCTTGTCCAGCTTGTCGTAAGCGGAGGCCTTCTCCTCGTACTCGCCGTTGGCCGCCTCCAGCTCGCGCTGCAGACGCTTCTTCCCCTCCTCCAGCAGCTCCACCATCCCTGACACCTCGTCCAGCTTCTTCTTGTAGTCGGACAGCTGACAGGGTGAAACAATGAGAGCTTAAAAGAGTTTGTTGTGCTTCTACAGTGTGTCCTAAAATGTCTCAATGGAAATAAAGCTCACAGCAGCTGTCTGACTACAACAACACTCTCACTCTTGATCTCTGAATGTCACATGACGGTCCTCCTCCCACTCTTAACTGTTCAGATTTCGTGTCTTGTCTGAAGTTACTGACCTGCATGTTGAGGCTGGAGACCTGCCTCTCCACCGCCCGTTTGGCTTCCGTCTCCTCCTCCAGCTGCTCCATCAGGCTGTTCCTGTCCTCCTCCATCTGACGGAGACGTCCCGACAGATTCAGTTTCTGACGGGTCTCCTCTGACAGCAGCTCCTGGAGGAGAAGGACGAGGAATCGGGAGGAGGTGCAGAGAAAATGTCAGTCAGTTGGTCGACCACTTTGGTCCAGACAGAAATATCAAAAAAAAAATGAGTGAGCTTTTGTACAGACATCCACGTTCTCCAGGGGATGAACCCCTCTGACTTTTGGTGATCCTCTGACATTTCCACCATGAGGCTGACAGTTGTGGTTCAGAGTGAAATATCTCGATGGATTGGCACTAAATGTTTTGAAGATGCTCATGGTTTCCAGAGGATGTACCAAACAACTTTGATTATTCACTAACTTTTCCTTTAGCATCACCACGAGGTTGACATTTTCACTTTCCCACAGAGCTGCTAGCTTGGCTGTAGACTCTCAGTCTTATTAGAGGCATGTTCACTTCGACTCCAACAAATCTGGACTCACTTCAGGAAGTTGGTAAAGTAAGTTACACACCGACTGATGTCCCTGTACATAATTCACTGAACTACAGCTTAATGAAGTGGTGTCTCACCTGTGCGTCCTGGAGCTGAGAGGACAAAGCGGAGATGTCTTTACTCAGCTTGATGTTTTTTCCTTCTGCCTCGTTCAACAGACCCGTCACACTGTCCAGCTCCAGCTAACAGACAGGAAGAGAAAGAAAAGGAGAGAGATAGAAAGAGATGTATATTATGAAAGTACAGGTAGAAAGGGACAGATTAATCAGACAGATGTCAAAAACAGCTGCCAAACAGTTTCTGTCCTAGAGTGAGATGAATACTGGATCAGTGAAGGCCTGAAAAAAGGCCAGAAAACTCCACAACAAAATTCAGAGAAATCTCAAGTGTGATCTCTTAGCTTTATTTTGAAAACTCATTTTGGAAGTTTTCAGATTATCCTCACAATAGTTAAACAAGGATTTTTACTGCTTTCATAAAAAGACGAACTGTTCATTTTGTGTGTTGCCGTTACAGCCATGTTTTTATTTTTATATATAAATCGTACGAACAGTATGAACTCATCCGTGTTTCTCTGACTCACAGTCATCTTGGAGACTCTGTCCCCGAGCTCAGTCCTCTGCCGCTCGCTCTCGTTGAAGCGTGAGTGCAGGTCGTTCAGCTGACCCTCCACCTTCTTCTTCTTGTGCTCCACATCCTGTTTGGCACTGGCGAGGGATCGCAGGTCAGCGCTCAGATCTGCCGTCTCCTTCTCCAGAGCCTGCTTGGCTTTCTCCAGACCGGCCCTCACCTGGGCGGAGAGGTGAGTAAGACAGAGTCAGTCTAAACACAGCTAGCTCATTAAGTAAAAACTCATATGTGGACCTTTAATTGAGAACACGAGAAGTAAGAGAGAAAACATGTTGAACTGACCCTTTAAGGTCGGGATTGGGGCTATGGACTGCGTCAATGAGGATCCTTACAAGCCACGTGTGTGTGTGTGTGTGTGTGTGTGTGTGTGTGTGTGTTTGTGTGTGTGTGTGTGTGTGTGTGTGTGTTCGTACTCTCTTGGCCTGCTCCAGCTGCTCACTGAGCTCCTCCACAGCCTGACCATGTTTCTGTCTCAGATCCTGGATCTGAGCCTCGTGGCTCCGCCCCTCCTCCTCCATGGCTTTCTTCAACATGGCCACCTCCTGCTCACGCTTCGCCCTGCCAGTCACGTGCACACACAACAAAACATACACATGTCGGATCACCACTACAAATCCAACAGATTTTGACAGGGGTCCCTCCTCCCCTCTTTGTACACACACAATGCTGTCATCATTACAGCTGAAAGTTAACGTGACCGTCAGAGAGTGTGTGTCAGTCAGGTGACATATGTAGGATACGTGTAGATCATACGGACCGTAGCTCCTGCTGGGCGGCGGTGGTATCCAGGCTGTCCTCCAGCTCAGTGCGTAGAGCATTCAGCTCCTCCCCGAGGTCCCGCCGCGCCGCCTCAGCCTTCCCCCGGGCCGCCCTCTCTGCCTCCAAGTCCTCCTGCAGCTCTGAGAGCAGAGCCTCCAGCTCCCGAATCCGCTTCACCGCCATCCCGTGCTGACTGCTCTCCTGCTCCAAGCTGCAGATGCAGAACAGTTCTAACAGTTCTAATAGTTTAAGACCAGAGGTCTTTAGGTTACTGTCCTGCTGTTTCATTCTTGTCTGAGTGGAAATGTCTCTGAGTATGAAACAGCCTTCATGACACCTGTTATACTGAGGAGGATCAGTTAATTAGGGGACCTGAGCAGCACCATACTGTGGCTACCACTGAGGTCGTTGGTGCTTTCTCCAACCTTTCTACATTTATAAGATTTTTTTGTTTGGCTCTAAGGATGTACAACAGCTTGTTCCAAAGCAAGATGTCTCGACAGCTACTTGTAGTGTTTGTAGATGTAGTGATCTGTCATAAAGTGGAGCGACGGTGCATGTTTGGAGAATCAACACTTCCCACTTGCACCACACTTCAGGATAAACTGTGCATTTTTAATAAAAAGCAGCTAAATACTGCGTATGATGGTTATTCTGTCAGACGCTGTGTCGTGTTGTGGGGTGTGGTCCCTCTTACCGGGCCTGTGTGGCCTGGAGCTCCTCTTCCTTGGCGGCTAGCTGGGCTCGGAGCTCAGCCAGTTGGGCCTGCAGGTCGGCGTGCTGCTCCTGAAGGTCTGCCAGCTCCGCCTCCACCTTCCTCTTGGCCTTCTCCATGTCCTGACGACCCTTCTCCTCCTTCTTCAGACGCACTGGACACAACGAACAAAACAAGACGGTGAACAAACCTCAAACACCTCATTTTCAGTTTTTATAGAGGTTTTATGGGAAAAGAAACTATTGATCTGATTGGGTTCATAACAAACAAAAAAAAGTCAGTTTTTGATTTATAAGACCAAAGTCCCTAAATTATTAGCTGCATCCTACATCTACAACAGAGGTGAACAGAAGAGAGTAAAACTGAATGGAGTCCGATAAAGAGCCGAGTGAGACGTCTGCTGACTGACCCTCCAGGTCAGAGATCATGGACTCGTGCTTGTTCTTGAGTTTGGTCAGGTTCTTGGACTTCTCCTCCTCCTCGGCCAGGTTAGAGCTCATGTCAGCCATCCTCTCCTCCAGAAGCTTTCGCTCCTAGAGACAGAGACACTCGGGTGTGTGAGTAAGTAGTTTGTGCTGTGAATGAGACACTCGACCACACCTGCACACAAACCTGCTCCTTCATACCTTCTGCAGTTTGTTATTCTGGTCCTCCATCAGCAGGATGTCCTCCTCCAGCTTCTTGACTTTTCCCTCCACAACAGCTTTCTCCAGCTGCAGCTTCTGTCGAGCGTCCTCCTCCTCTGCTATGTGAGCCTCCATGAGCTGCAGAAGAACATCGTGCGTGTGGTTAAATAATAGTTTTACCAAGTCAAAATAATCTGTAGAATAAACAAAAATTAAAATGGTTAGTGCATCTCTAAAAATAAGACACATAATAATAATAATAATTATTATTATTATTAGTGTCCAACCTGTAGCTGCTGTTCCATGTCCTTCTTCTCCTGCTGCAGGGAGTTGCTACGCTCCTCCTCCTCCTCCAGCCGGACCTCCATCTCATGTAGCACCTCCTCCAGCTCCTGCTTCTTGGCCTCCAGTCTCACCCTCATCTCCTCGGCCTCAGCATACAGCTCCGTCTCTGCCTGAAGCTTTGACTCCAGCTGAGCTCGCTCCTCAATCAGCTACGAACAGAGACTTCAGTCATTTCTGGAAATATATTTAGTTTTTTTACATAGAAGACCAGATGAAAACCTGCACTGGTCTCACCTGGGTGTGTTTCTGGGTGATGTCCTTCAGTTCGGCCTCAGTCTTTGCTGCCACTTCCTTCGCCGCCTTTAGTTCTTCCTCCTTCTGACCCATTTCCTCTTCTTGTCTGGTTACCTGCAGCAGGGGCTTCACCTGATCCATGGACAGACACATCACACATCCACAACTCAGTGTTGGTGTCTTCTGAATATACAATACAAAGACTTTCAGAGTAATATTCAATGGACATAGAAGCAGGAAAAACTGTCCGATGAATGAAAAATGAAGGATCTCAGAGCAGGAGGACATAAGGAGGACGTAATCATTAATCCTTTGTATGATGGAGCATCAGTAATTCTAAAAAACCTGTAAAACGTATGAACATGAACACTGCTAAGTGTGTGTGTGTGTGTGTGTGTGTGTAACCTTAGTAAAAAGCCTCCACCACTGCCAGTTCTTGAGTTTAAGGTAACAGGCGCAGTTTCTCTGGATGACCTTCATGGCGGTCAGCTGCTGCTGACGTTTACTGAAAGCCCTGAGATACGCAAACAAGGAAGATTCACACGTCAGCTTGAGTGTATACCACTCTGTGTGTGTGTGTGTTTGTGTGTGTGAATAAGGGACAATATTTCATTCAACATGTAACAGGTGATTTTTTTTGCAGTGGGCAGTAACAGATATTATGATTCTGTTACTTGGTTCCAACATCAGTCTAACTGTCTCTTACTTGCGGCCCAGGAAGCCTCTCGCTTGTGCCTGGAAGGCGATGATGATGACGGTGAGTTTGAGGTCTCTCTCCTCCTCCAGCTGGGCCAAAACCCCCGTCCTGAAGAACATCTTACTCTGGCCAATACGATACAGGTTAGGATCCAGATCCAGGTGCTTTACCTGGAGGGGAGGGGAAGAGATGAGGAAACATCTCTTATAACAGCATTTTCATAATTCAGTTTTATTCTACAGTTAATTCTTATTTAAATGACTCATTCCGTAAAGTTTTGGAAACTATCAAACATCACTGTGACATTACTGTCACTCAGGGCCTGACACAGATCGTGTGTCAGAGAACATTCACTTCCATCCAGCTCACCATCAGACAGCAGGCCTGCTTCCCATCCATGAAGCCTTTAGGGATGGCGTTGGCAGCCAGAATCTCATACCTACAGACAACAGACACTTTGTCACTTTGAACGGTTCAATTCTAATTCTAACCTCAGTCCTTGAACCACATCTTAAACCTCAAATACGTCTTTGAAGAACAAAAATATTAAATACAGAATATTAAAAGCACCACAGGCTCCTTTGATCCTTTTATTTTGAAAGTTTTTGCATGAAGTGTTACGATATTATGAATAATATTATCAATTCCTCTATAATAGAAACCAGCATTACGCTTCAGACTGATCCTCACCTCTGCCTGAACTCCTGGAACACGATGCGGTTGGGGAATCCCTGTCTGCAGATCCGAATCCCCTCCAGCACCCCGTTACACCTCAGCTGCTCCAGCACCAGGTTGGCGTCCATCTTCCCAGCCTGCAGCACAGCAGCCAACCAACAAGCACTGAATGTACTGTACATACAGACACATTGGCTCTCTGTAGACTGGAGCTGAGCTTGAACATACCCTCTTCTCATGGTTGGGGATGATGCAGCGGACAAAGTTGGGCTGCGTGTTGTGCAGCGTCGTCATCAGTTTGCCCAGGGACTCTTTGTACAGCTGGCCCACTGTGCGGAACATGCCCTTCTTGGATTTAGTGGAGCTGGGCACCGAACTCTCTGACATCTTGGTCATGGTCTCCAGACCCACCACGCGATCCACTGACAGGTGAATCAAAAAGATTTATGCCCCATTTTATGACCAGGAAGAGAGATTTGAGGTGAAATGTCCAGCTACAGAAAAAAAGTACATGAGGACGTGAGGCGTCCTCACGGAGGACTGACCGTCTTTCCACAGGTCCTGGATGAAGGCGCTGGAGGAGTTGTTGAGCAGAGCCGTCACATTGTCATTCAGAGGATCCATGTTCTTCGTCAGCCAGTTAGCTGCATTATAGTCGACCTGGAAACGTAAAGATGGACAGATATACACAGTTGGACAGATACACACAGATGGACAGATACACACAGTTGGACAGATACACACAGATGGACAGATACACACAGATGGACAGATACACACAGATGGACAGCTCTCGGGATCTTTGTCTTTCCTGACGCCCTCGGTTGATCCTCACCTTTCCGGCGTAGTGCAGAACACTGAACATCAGTTTATCTTTGTGTTGTTTGGGTTTGGAGAATTTAACGTGACCGGTGTGGGTGTTCAGCAGCTTGTCCACGAAGGAAACATCGGTGGCTTTGGGGAACCAGCACTCCTCATCCAGCAGGGCCAGGATGCCAGGAGGGTTGTTCTGCAGGACGCGACAGGACACAGGGACTGAGGTCAAACATTATCATACTATCATTTGTTTCCTATTGCAATTATATGAACGTCCTGGTTAAAGTAAAGCATGTCAGGTGATGTGTGCGTGGCTGCGGCCCGTCCTGACCGGCCTCTCGATGAGCTCGATGCAGGGCTGCAGGTCCAGGCCGAAGTCGATGAAGTTCCACTCGATGCCCTCCCTCTTGTACTCCTCCTGCTCCAGGATGAACATGGTGTGGTTGAAGAGCTGCTGCAGACGCTCGTTGGTGTAGTTGATGCAGAGCTGCTCGAAGGAGTTGTCCTGAGGAAACGAGACAATCGGTGATTAGAAAATTACAGTAAAACAAACACTCGAGCTTTTAAATGTTTATTTTCAGTAAACATTCACCTCAAAAATCTCAAAGCCAGCGATGTCCAGGATGCCGAGGAAGGAGGACGACTGTCTCTTACTCTTGTCCAGGGTCTTGTTGACCCTCGCCAGGATCCAGCGAAACAGGCGCTCGTACATGGCTTTAGCCAGAGCCTCCACTGCAAAATCAGCCTGAGGTGGGAGGAAGGGTGAAGAGGAGTACAGAGGTGAGGGATGGACAGATGGAGGGTGACAGGAGAAAGTCTGAATCATCTTGGGAGATTTTTTTAGCTCTGTGTTTGATGGACAGTGATGCGACAGAGCGGATCTTCATCGTACTAAGAAACAATTCTTTAGATTTACTCTGATTTTACATTTTCTGACTCGTCTCATTCTCCTCCACTGCATTTTAGAGGAAAATATTCCACCATTCTGTGTTTGGTTTGTTTTACCTGCTGCTTGGTCTGAGCCTTCTGCACCACCTCCCTGCCCACTTTGATTCGGGGGGTGAGGATGGCGCGGGTGAAGTCGGTCACATTGATGCCCTGCAGGTGACACACCTTCTGGGCAGCTGCATGATAAAATGAGACAGAGGAGAGGTCCGGTAAGTTCAGAGGTGAATTTACGGAGCTGGTTTTGGTGTTTTAAAATCATTACCGGTGTTCTCAGGCATGGTCGCCTGCTCGCTGTTCCTCTCCTTCTCAAACTTGATGTTGCCCAGCTGGAGCACAGTGGACACCACCTTCAACATCCCTGCAGAGGTGCAGAGGAACACGAAAGTAAGACCGACATTTAAATGTAAGATGTGCTCAAAGAGTTTACTTCATCAAAAAATATGTTTTACTGGATTCTGGCTAAAATGTTAGGAATAGAGCAGGATCGCTAACCCTCACACTGATGGACAGACAGTATATGAAACCTATATGCACACAGCACAGTGTATTAAAACAAAGCCTTCATTTTGTTGATGTTGATGGACTCTGGGCAGTGTGTACCTAATCTCTCCTCCTCAGTGAAGCCCATGATCTCCATGGCCTCCAGAGTCTCATCGAACAACTCATCGTCCTGCTGCCCAGGGATCTCCACATGACCAGCCACCAGGAAACGATAGCTGCTGAAGTCCTCCAGCAGCAGCTCCTCTACACACACACACACAGTCAAAGTCAAAGATGTGGATTTCAGAGGAGTGTTCGTGTTCTTTCTCACTCATATCTAAGTTGCTCACCCTTCATCTTGTCCTTGGCTCCTGCCACCATGTAGTAGAAGATGTGAAATGCTCGCTCGGTGTTGGCCTGACGAATACAGCGAGACTTCTCCAGGAGGTCTGAGCAGGTCAGGAGCAGGTTAAGCAGATAACCAGGTGCATTCTCAGGTCTTTGTTTCAAGCAAAATGGTACTTGGCAAATTATTTGGACATATACTTGATTATATATTTTAAAGTTTATAATTTGACCAAAGCAACATTGATTAAAAAAAGGATACAGGTGTCAATATTTGCTCCAACAATATAACCAGTCACATCAAAGTTGAGTTTAATGAACTTTCCCTGTGGACAGAGATAACAACAACAGACACATGACACCACGGATACCTGTGCAAACAAAGTCTGAACGTTTGTGTCGACTGAGAAGCTCATCAAAACGCTTACAAATCGTGAGGAGTTGTCGTTCTTGATGGTTTTGGCGTTTCCAAATGCCTCCAGGATTGGATTAGCCTGCAGCAGCTGCTTCTCGAGCTCCCCCTACAGCCCACAACAGGGTTACACATCCATCCATCCATCCATCCATCCATCCATCCATCCATCCATCAACACATCTGTATGCCAGATTCAACAGTAAGCGTGCACATGACAGCAGATGCATACGCAGTAAAAATGTAGATGACACACACACACACACACACACTGAGACTGCTGATGGTGTAAATGTGTCTGTGTGAGACTTTGTACTCACGTAGGCCAGAGATCCTGGCTGCTGCTGCTGCTGCTGCTGCAGGAGGAAACAGAAACACAAACTGCTTACAAACCCACTGAATCCCAGCAACATTTAGCATTTCGTCAAAACCCACTGCTCACATGACACCAAAAAAAAAAAAAAACAAATGCAGCAGAACCGCAGGGTAGGAGGTCAAGCAACAACAAATCCCAGCTAAACGAAACCACAGACAGATCAGCACTTGATTTAATGCATCTGAGCAAAGAGCAGCTGTAACTTTTAACCAGTGTCACAGAGGATTCGTAGCAAAGATATGAAGACATCATGGAAGCACTTCTTTGATAACAGCATGTTTCAATCAGAGTTTGATCAGAAATCAGGAGCCACAGCAGCAGCAGCTGAAACACAGACGACAATAATCTGTCCTCACCTTGGCCACAGCTGCAGCAACAGAGTCCTGTCATGTACAGTGGAACATTTATATTCATTCATTTTTGCTCCTCATCACTCTGATCAGTCAAACATCTCAAACAGTTAGCTTTACTTTTAAATGTGTGACTTCAAGCTTCAAATGAACAAAGAACAACTCAAAATTGAACTAAATTTAAATTCTAATAAACTGTATGTTTTGTGTCTTGTATGTTTCTGTTTTCTGAAAGGCTGCTGTTAGCTTGGTGATGTTTCTGAAAGCTGGAGCCCTTTCTACTCACAGGGTTGATGTCTTTTTTGCCCTTGTGTGAGGAGGCGACGACAGCCAGGTACTGAATCACCTTCTTGGTGTTTTCAGTCTTCCCTGCTCCAGACTCACCTCTGGGCGACACAGACAGAGAGAGAGGGAGGGATGGGAGAGAGGAGAGGGTTGGAGATAGAATAGGAAAAGGAACTCACGTGAACTCTTTGGATTATTTGAAAGCCAGTTTGTTTTTGTTTGAACTGAAGCTGATATTCTGTGACATGATTCAATCCACACTCAGCAGATAAGGGCTGGAATTCTGATGATCACACTAACTGATTAACTGATTGTCACCAGATTAATCGACACATAAATCAGTTCATAGTCTCACACTGTGCAGGTGTGTGTCCCCCTGATGCAAGTCTGTAAAGTTTAGGGCCAACTCGTGGTTTGAGGTCCGGGTTGGGGTCAGGTGTGTAGCGGCCATAGTGTGGTTTAGTGTAAGTCAATGCAGTGTGATAGAAACAAGCTTGTGTGTGCTCACTTTCATGTACAGTGTGATGGAAAAAGGTCAAGTGTCGTATGTTTTGACTCACGTGCAGAGAATAGACTGATCCTCCCGGTCTGTGGACAGAGACAGGGGGGGGGGTGTTAAAAAGGGGGAAATAATGTGAAATGTTGACTGAGCTGAGCTCGTTACTCGAGGCCAAGCTGGACAGACCAAACATGAACTCTGAGGCGGTGCCGGCCGCTTCGCTCCAACACGAGGGCAAACGGCTCTGAGAGCTCGTTTGGAGGGAGATTAGCCTCCATCACTCACATCATCTAAAAATAGCAGGTGGATGCAGGACTCCATCGCTGTAATCTTGGCTCACTGCTCCATGTATGGCCATTCTGCAGCTGAATGGAAAGTATGGAGGTGGTCTGAGGTCACGGGCGGACCGTCCGGAGACCAGACGGCACGCTCCGAGGCTTCAGGCAGGACCGCCACCGCCATCACCTGCTCATTTAACAACCTGTGTTTGCTGCTCCATAAAGCACAGCAACAGCTAAACACAGCGTTGTAGAAAAAACTCACCACTGTGAGATCTGCTGTGTTTTGTAAGACATTGTTACACTGAGTCATCCACACACACACACACACACACACACACACACACACACACACACACACACACAGAGTTACCTTGCAGCATGTTCCTGTAGGCGTTGTCTGTGATGGAGTAGATGTGCGGCGGCACCTCGTGACGTTTCTTGCCCTTGTACATCTCGATGATCTTTTCAGAGTAGATTGGCAGCATCTTGTAGGGATTCACCACCACACAGAACAGACCAGAGTACGTCTGGGGGGGGGGGGGCGACACGTCAGAGTAGTCAGGAAGCTTCACGCTGCTCTTTCCGTCGGGTGTGTTAATGTTAAATTCACTCTGCTATTTTCCTGTAAAGTGGTGCTTTTCTAACTTCACTGATTCCCTGATTTCCGGTGCCGGTCTCACCTGTTCGGCGTCAGCCCGGTTGCTCCCAGGATGGCTCTGTCTCTACCAAAAGGCTGAGGCCTTTCGAGAAACCAACCAGGGATCAAGTCTACAAAGTAGGTTTAGTGAAAACTAAAAGTTTTCAGTTCCAGAAACTGAGATCACTTTAACTGAGTCGTTTTTTCATTTTTCGTGAGTCTTTGATTCTTTTCTTTGTTTTACATGAAAATAAACTGAATATCTCTGGACAGCTACACTTGTAATTATTCCCTCTTTACTCTGTTTAATATCAAAAATAACCTACATATATTTAAATCTTTAAGTTATATGTACACATATTACCAAAGCCTTCACACTGACACATAACACAACCTGTAATATTATACCGGTTACAGCTCCACAGAGTTACAGCTCATACACAGAGTTCAGGGTCTGAGGGGTTTTTTTTTTTTGGCTGCTCCAACATCATCTGCTCATATAAGGACTGGAGGGACTGGAGTTCTTCACTTCCAGTGATCTCCGTGGTCGTTTGTATTAGATACATAAGCTTGGATTTTAATTTTTACATCCTGTGCCTTATTAGACTTCGTGAGACTGACTAAAAAAATACAAAACATAAGCTGTTGATCCTTCCACTACATCCTGAGTCTATGTAGAGTCTGAACACAGACCTTAAACAAGGACCTTTCCACCTGAATATGGAGTTAACCTGCTGACTTTGGATCCAGCAGCTTCTTTTTAGTGTTTTTTATATTAAAGGTTCTTTCTTTTTTCCACAGACAGTCAGTTTGAAATGTTCTACATTAAAATGATTCATGATTTACGCACTGACAGAAGAACAATGAATTCATCAAACAGTGTCACTGTCACTTCAGACGTCAGTGGACGCTCTGTACAAACTTCTTCTGCTTACTTACTATTGGCCTGCTGTTGACATCTGTTGTAACTTATTGTTTGAACTATTAAGACACAATATCCCGTAAATATCCCTGTGCCTGGTCTCAAACAGGCCTCTCCTGGTTTAGACTTATTTTAGCTTTAGAGGATCACTGGGGAACCTCGCAAATGTAGATGTGTGAATGAGTATGTGTGTGTTTCTCACATAGATCAGGCTGGAGAAGTATCTCTCTCGCAGGTTGTGGAGGACGGAGGCTTCGTTGAGGAAGGTGAGGGCGGCCATGTCCTCCACCTTGCTGAACTTGGGAGGGTTCATCTTCTGGATGTCGTCTTTGTTCACCGTCACTTTCTGACCGTTGGAGAGCTCCACCAGCACCTGCAGCAGAAGAAAACGCAGCTCTGTTAGAAAGCTTTGTGTACTTATGCGTTTTGTTTTTTTTTGTTAGTGCCCAAAGGGAGTAAGACAAGCTTTTTCTCTTCTGAAGACTGTTAAAGGGTTGAAATACAACAGCACTTGTCCTAACGATGGCGTCGTCACGTGTACATTACCTGATCTCCCTTCTCCTCCCTGATGCTGGCCGGCTCGAAGCCCTCCCTCTCTGACGGCACCCACACCATCTTCTTGGCTGCCCAGTCGGCTTGTGCCACACCGCTGTTGCGAAAGTCATTTTCTAGAAAGAGGTACTTGCTGTCATCAGTGGCCGGGTCAGCCATGTTGGAAATATCACTGTTAGGAGTCGAATGGACCTGTGGTTCGCAGGTGGAGGTCTCGGCGGCGGAAGTGTCGGTCTCAGGTGGTTCAGAGGCGGTCGAGCTGACGTCGGGATCGTCACTGGCAACTGGTTCAGCCTCTGGTGCGGTGATGGGGGTCGAGTTGACCTCTGACCTCTCTTTGACCTCTGGCCTGCTGACACAACACACAGGGCAGAATTCACACACTGAAAATGTGAAGTACAGTAAGTTTTTTTTAATACATCAGTGAGTCGTGGCATCACTGTTGGGTGTGGTTACAGGTGTTTTCTGACCACAGCCATCAGTGATGCTGACTCCTGGCTGAGGGTGGAGGTGAAACAGACTCTCATCCAGAGAGGGCAGCGTTAAATGGCTCTTCATTTCTCTGTAATATTACATACTCATACAGGAATAAGCAACAATAAAAGATGAAGTTTGAAAAACATACTTATCATTGAAATTAGCTGAACACTCAAAAACCCCCACAGCTGTCATCAAATTTTAAATCTCATTTCAACATACAACCAGTTTTTATTACACAAAGTATCTGCCACAATCTCTAAGATCAGTAAACTGTCTGAAGTAACTCTCCGATATTCAAACATCTCATCGCACACAAGACGCATACGTGATGAAGACAAGCGAGCATCGATAAAACAGATGCATTAGCTCATATTCTCCCTCTCTTTCTTCCTCCTTCTATCACTCAAGCTGCTGCTTTTACATCCTCATAAGAAAGGTCATTTGCATTTGGTTTGAGTGAACTGTCGGACAGTTTACTGCTGATAACGGCCTCCGTACATTTCCCTGGGTTTGCATTCAGCTACTTACTCACTTATCCTCGTCTCTTCCTGTAGGTCACAAGGCTGCTTTGACCTCCCATTGAACAGCAGGTAATAAAACATGAAAAGCAGCACACAGATAACCCCTGTAATCAAACAACTCAGCTGCCATGCTGGAATGCCCATGTTTGGCTAACCCTTTGCTCCTGGTAGCTTGGTAGCCCAAAGAGGGATGCTAGAGACTTAGCAGGCATACTACCTTATAAGGTGCATCTCATGTGTCCAGCCAAGCTCACCGTTTACACCAAAACGGTGACATGTCACAAGGTGCATCCATGTGTGTCCGCCGGCACACACACAAACCAGAACAGGTATGTGAGCACAAATCAATCTATGCCATCTCTCAGTCACACTTCTGTCACAGTTACCAGGAAATGTGATGTTTAACGTGACTGTCACTCAGCAGAGCACATTTCTGATTAAATACCATTTTTAAGCTTTGGCCACTTTAACTGATTTAGCTCACGCAGCTGGGTTATGCTGTTATTTCTGAATTACACTGTTTAATTTGTCATTTTCTCTTTTTTACCCTTTAACAGCAGATATTAATATGATGGTTTTAATGAGTTTTGAGTGAAAGAAGTGGGACTTTAAATTATTAACAAGCTGCTTTTTAGTTTTTCCTCAACATGCATCGCCATTATTTTGTAGGTATAAAATACGTTATCAGACTTTATAGTTAATTTAACAGTCAATGTCAGCAGAACTCGTTGAACAGAAGCAGCAGAAGCTTCTACCTGTGTCCTTCATGAAGGCTGCGGAGTTTAATTCCAGCTGTTTGAAGTCAAATGAAACGTTGCTCATACTCACTGTGCGGTGCTTCGGTCCTCAGAGCAGGATGGAGGCTGAGAATCTCAGGTCAGGTAACGGAGGTGACGATGACGACGATGCCGTCCTTCCTCCTCCACACTATTTAAATCGGCCCGCAACACCTGGGGGTGGAGCAGCGCGTGCGACCCGCCTCGTTTCCTATATTGGCAGCAGCGCACGAGCGAGCGACCCAGAGGTTCAGGTCATGCGCCTTCAAATTAAGAGCCTTGAATTGTACACAAATAAAACATGTTACTGAATGAGTGCGATTAAATCAGCTGCTAAACTGAAAGCAAATGAGTACATGAACTTTTTTTCTTTGGCTCTGTGTGAGACAAATAATTTTTTTAAAAATCAGTAACGTAGCTTCTTTTTGCCACTGAGACTCGTGTTCAGTGTACATACTGAAAACACACTGAAACGTTACTGTTTCTTCTCAGTACATACAGTTTTATTTTATTCCGTGGATTTAAAGTGCGGACCTACATTTATTTTGAAAAAATCACGCGGATGATGAAACTCTTGTTCCTGCTCGCTTGCCGTAGCCGTAGTCTCGTTTCCATGGTGACCACACCAAACAACATCACTTGCTCTCCGTTTTCCTTAATGTCCTGTGAACTAAATTGTCCTGTTGACAGTTTTCTGTCCTAAAGTCAAATGTCTGTCCGTCCTGGGCCTCCGGAGCAGGAGGAGTTTGATCGGTTCCTCACCGTGTTTGACGGCTCTTCTCCGGAGGATGTGTCCCACGCCAGGCAGCTGTGGAGCTCCCTGTCCCTCCTGCCGCCGCTGGAGTCCCGGCTGGTGTCGGCAGATATCCGACAGAGGCTGCCGGTGTCCCGGCCGCAGCGCAGCAGCACAGCAGCAGCGGCTGGTCCCACACTCTTCGCCCCGGAGCCGCCGAATGTCCCCGCTCTCCGGCAGAGACAGGAGGAGAGACAGCGGTACGTGGCCATGGCCGACCAGAGGAGGGAGATCCTGGCTCTGCTGAGGAGACAGAGGGAGCAGAGGATCCAGAAGGAGCTGCTGTCTGTGTCTTTTAAACCGAAGGTGAAGGTCGGCAGAGAAAAAGAGCTGAAAATACAAAAACCTTCAGACTCTGAGACGGAGACGGACCAGGACCAGGACCTGGTCAAACAGCTGCAGTAGAGGGGGGTGTTCAGTGACCTGATTCATTTTTAATATATCACATTAACTTTGAACTGTAAGGTGGTCCTGAGTGGTCCTGCCAACATGCAAATGGTTATTTTGAGTGTGCTGCTGATTGATGCTGGTGTTAACATGCTGCTGCTGCTGCTGCTGCTGCTGCTGCTGATGATGATGACGATGATGATGATGATGATGATGATGATGATGGTGGTGGTGGTGGTATCCTGATGGTGACTAAGATCGGACTGAGTACAGCGCCTAAACCTTTTCATACAACTGTTTGAACTGCTCTGTCTGATTAGACCTTTAGTCGGGTGTAGGTTTGGAAAAGACCTTCTCTTTTTTGCAGCAGCAGCAGATGTTTTGGTTTGTTACAGCAGGAAAAGCACAGGTGTGACTGATAAATGACTTCACTGAATTATCATATACGGTGCATGCTGCCTGATGGACCTGCACCGTCCTCAGTGAAATTTAGTCCCATTTACGCTGGAATAGATTTTTACTCTTGGAACTGCATATGTTTCTATTACCGGATAAAATGAGGTTTCTGCTGCAAACTACATCTTTAAATTTTAAATTACAGATGTCAGCCTGACTCCTTCAGTGATATCATCAGCCTGAAGGGCCGTTAGTCAATATTTAAATGAGACTGTATTTTATGTGTCACTGGTGTCAGCTATTAGACCAAGACACACTGCACTGCAGGTCCTCAGCAGACAGTACACAGTAGTTTGCTTCAAACAGCATTACATAATGTGAAGTGAAGCTTGTGTTGATATTCAAATTCCAAATGTCCAGTGGAGAAGGCCCAACCATAATAGGATAAGAAGACGCCTGCTGACTGTTGACTTCAGCTAATTTGGTTAAAGTTTTCAAAGCCCAGCGAGCACACAGAAGCCAGTCCTCTGTAAACGCTCTTTAACCTCTCAAACCCTGATTATCTCTGTAATACATCCTTAAGTAGCTTTAAAGTGATCCACCTTAAGTCAAGCTTCAGTATCAACAGTCTCCTTCTGTGCTGGGTGTAATAACCTTATTGGTTCCTCACTGATCGAACATCAGGTGATTAGCTTTAGCTTTAAATGAAGTTTTAACAGGAGCAGCAGTATATTTAGCTACAGTACATTCATACAGTACAAAAATAAAAACAACAAAAAAAGAATTAAATCTTTATGTTCAGGATTTTTTCTGCATCCCCTGGTTTTTACATTTAGTCTTTGTTTCATTTTATTAAAGAATACATCAGGTGATCTTCTATTTTTCTAGTTAGAAAAACCAAAAGCAACAGTTAATGTTTCCTACTAAGAAGTATTACATTTATCAAAGTCTGATTTATCTTATTCCTCTGTGGCATAGAGCTGCTGCTTTGTTGTCCTAAAGTGACAGACTGAGTCATGTTAGCGCCTCTGTGAGGATGTACTGTGAGGATGTATGCTAACTTCATCATGCTAACATGCTGATATGTTCATGTTTAGCAGGCGGTCCCCTGAGCCCCGGGGCCGATGATGTGCTGGTACCTGGTCGTAACTGTTAAGCAGATGGAGGTGCAAGACAGAAAATAAGTAGTGATTTTGCACTGAATGACATGTTCACCACCAAACGTGGATTCATCTGCAGCCCCTCACTGGGTTTCAAGATCACGAAGGCTCTTTTAAATCATGGAACATTTAAGGATGACAATAAGTTTTATTTCTTATATCATTCTAAAGGTCTCGTTCCACTTGAGACAAATAAACTCAGTGGACCAGTACACATGCAGTACTGGTCCAGGTTTCAACAGAGGTTGGTGCAATGATCAGAATCTGCCATAAGATGTCAGCAGAAGTTTGTTTTGAAGATTAAATTTGTCAGTAGAAGCTCATTTCTGGACTTATGTTGATGTAAAGCAACCTCAGTGTGTGTGTGTGTGTGTGTGTGTGTGTGCTACTATTGGAAAGCAGAGGTGGTCAAATCAATTTCACAAACAAAAAGGTGAGAAAACTGAATTGAAGTTGTTTACCTTGCTCATGAATTGGTGCCTGTCTGTGTGCTCCTGAGTTAAACCCTGACCGGCTTCACCCGGATAATTCACCATGAAATCCAGGGACTCTCTGAAATCTCAGCCCAGCAGTGTCTTTTCTCAGGGGTGGAAACGGATCGCTGTAATATCTGTACGCCAGCTGTTGCTTGCTCAGTTTGCTGCACTTCATCGCTGCTCATATGAGAGACTGAGCTCTGAGGGAGTATTATGGTCAGTGGGAACTGATGTTGCTGATATTTAACTGACATTTCATACCGAGCCTCAGGAGACCTCACAGCCTGATACAGAAACAATGGCAACATCGTGCTTAATGTCCAGCAGCATCTCTTCTTCGCTGCCCACCTGGTGAAAGGGTGAGCTAGCTTTAAAAAATACATCAAGGTTTTATGAATTCTTAAATTTTGTAAACAATGTTTTCATGATTCAGAGGCTGAGCTCCACGTTTTTGGTAAATGTTGTCTGATGTTTTGGATCGATGATGTTTTCTATTCTTCTTCATGCTTCTTATTAATTCACACTGGCATGTATGAGGTGTGAATACGATTTTAACTCGATTTAATCTCACTCTATAAAATATTCATCATTAAAAGTTTCTCAGACATTTCAACACATTAAGGATGAGGCTGGTGTTTTTCTGTCAAAGATCAAAACACTCTCAACACCTTCTGACTTCCCTCCTCTGTCTGTGGCTCTCAGCTCCGAGCTCAGTGGCTCCTACTGAAGACATAAACCTCTAACCTCTCAAACACAGAGCTTCATTTGTAAAACAGCTGCTCACAGTACAGGAGGAAATAGAGCGTTTGTTGGGGACTATTTTCAGCAGCGGATCGATCCACGTTTGGTGCTCCTGTGAGACTCAGCAGGACTGAGTCAAAGTAAGGAGGAGTAACCAGAACATTACATCTGGACAGATTTGACTTTTAAAAGCATGTTAAAAGAGCAGAGGTCTCAGAGGAGAAAATCTCAAAACAACTGTTTGATGGACTGTTCATGGTCCATGGTTCAACATTCATGGTCCCTGGAGGATGAAACCAACTAACTTTGAGGCTTCTCTGACTTCTCCTTTATAGATATCTGTGTTCGTTGTGATTCTGTATGATGCAGTTGCACCATTGAATGATGGCGAACAAAGATGATGAATGATAAAAACGTTCATCAAATCAAGCAACTTTTAATCAACTCACACGACTTCAGCATAAATAAAAATGTAGGAGTGAGTTTATCAGTGTGGTTTACTTTAATCATGTGTCTGTGACAGCTTCACACTGAGGATGATGAAGACGAGGCAGGACGTGGAAAAAAAACCTGTTGAGCACCAACACTTAATTCCAAAACTGTCACCACAACAATGGAGCTGTAATTAAAATGGATGACTGGGGCTGTGTGTGTGTGTGTGTGTGTGTGTGTGTGTGTGTGTGTGTGTGTGTGTGTGTGTGTGTGTTGGTCTAACTGTGGCATTACTCTTTATATCACGGTGGGGCAGCTGCTCTGCCAGCTAACGTTTACAGCACAAAAATCAAAAATCCCCTTTACTCTTATTTATTTTGTTATGTAAATTTTGCCTTACAATCAGGTGTTTCCAAGAGAAACAAGTAGACACACACACACCTACACACACACTCACACACACTCACACACACACACACAGACACACACACACACACACACACACACACACACACACACACACACACACACACACACACAC
>JBBMJY010000010.1:1224557-1253926 GCA_037833715.1 Toxotes lorentzi | reverse complement strand
GTGTGTGTGTGTGTGTGTGTGTGTGTGTGTGTGTGTGTGTGTGTGTGTGTGTGTGTGTGTGTGTGAGTGTGTGTGCGTGCAACGCCACAGTAAATAAAACTCGGCTGCTCCAGATTTACAGTTCACCGTAAGGAGAACATAATTTCTCCTCAACCTTGACTCCATGATGACACTGATTTCTAGGAAATGTGTATGTGTGTGTGTGTGTGTGTGTGTGTGTGTGTGTGTGTGTGTGTGTGTACATGTCACATACCAGTAAGTCCACAAAGTCCTTCATTGGCTTTACTGTGTGTTTGGCTGTTTACGTTTGGCACCTTGAAGATTACCTGTCACTCGTGTTTATGTCCAGTCAGGTCATTTGTTATGACCTGACTTTGTTCGAAACAATCACAAAAATCAGCAGTTTCTTTAATTTCTGTAATTTTATATTTATTGTTTGAGTTATTTATAGTCCATCATGCTTTCACTTTGACAGAGGACAGAGGATATGAAAAGCACTGACTGCATCTGATCACTAATGATAGTCAATGATACGCAACACGACGAGCCCTTTCCTTTAGTGAGGGAGGAATGAAGCCACTACCATCACTGTAGTTTGTCAGAAACAACACATCTCCAGCTCGTCGGTAAACGATCGCCACGGTTACAACGATTAACACGTAGTTAAGCTACATACTACGTCTGCTAGAGGTCGTCTAACACCGAAACGTAACTATGGGTCGTAATATGCTCTGTGATATCGATTCTCAAAAAGTCAATGGACATTTTCCTGGCGAAGGAAATTCATCAGCTTCTCATGTCACTGACAAATGTGACTGAGATCAAATGCATCGTGTGATGAGTAAAGAACAGGAGTCAGGATCACTGGTTATCTGTAAAAACATGTTTTAAAAAGAATCACTGGCGTGTTAAAAACGTCCTCAGAGGCCTGAGGAGGTGGCGAGCAGCGTGCATCATGGTGGACGCAGAGCCAGTTTCTTGCATAACAGGTTTAAGTTGCTGGGAGTTTGGAGCTGGGAGAAAAATCCCTGGCACCCAACACAGTGAAGGCTTCCAAGGGATAACCTCTGACCCTGGACGACCACTCACAAATCTGCCTCAGTGTCTCGACACTCCCCTCGTAATTCTCAGAGCATTTCTGAACATGGAAGCGTGACAGAGGAATATGGTTTCTGTCACTGGTGTAAAGTGGATCCTGCTGCCAAGATAATGCTTTAAATTACTGCTCAAACGAGGGATTACTATCATTAACAGTTCAACCAGATCTAACAGTGATAAGGAAGACCTGGTCAAAGCAGAAACATCTAAATGTACTTTTTTAAGTTCAGGACACACAGTAGGGATCTCTCTCACAACTTCACCTGCTTCCTGGCTGCATTTTAATCTAGAAAAGAAAAGTGTGTTGTCAGGCGTCCATCTTACCGGACAGCACGGTGAAGATGGCGGCGAAGGCGTTGAGTTTGAGTCCATCGATGACGTTGCTGGAGTGGAAAAGCTCCAAACACATCAGACTGAAGCCGACCACCAGCAGCAGGATGTAGAGCACCTCTGACACCACCGACAACCACAACACACCTGCACACACACACAACACAACACACACAGCTCAGTTACACAAAGAAAGGTACACAAGAAGGGATTCCCATAAAAAGTTCATTTTGTTTGCTCTAATGTAAAAAGCCAACCCTGGATGGAAGTACAACAATAAGACAACTGTCTCTGCAGACACACAACATTTCTTCTTCTTCAGTGTTAAAATGCCAGTGCTGACTTCCACTCTTGTTCCCGTCACCTGCAGAAAAGAATGTGAACATCAGCTTCAGTGTTTGTGGGATTTTTGTCCTCCAGACACAAACCGAGGGCGAAGACATTTGACTGTCCTTCCTTTGATTCTGTCTTCATTCATTCATCTGCTGTTCGATTACCCAGAAACTCCTGATGAATCTTTGGAGTGATGATACATCTCTCCTCTACAGGCAGGACATGACACTAAGAGCTCGAAACAAGGTGACATATTTGTTTCTGATCCGCCCACAGGAGGACAGGAGGACAGGAGGGTGTGTTTGATTACTCCACCCGCTTGTTTGACACACATTGATTGGCTCTTTACTATGTCGGCGGCGCCCTCTGGTCACACAGAGAGAAAAATGCCATCAGGGCTGAGAGAGACATCATGCAGGACGACGAACAAGTTTTACAGCCTTACTGTACGTCTTCATGCTCCGGAAAACATTTTAAAGCAGAGAGGAGTTGTCATCCTGTTACTGAAGCCGCCCTCGGGATCCACTCTCACTACCAGAGCTCTACATCTCTCTACATTTATCATTTCTAAAGTGGAGAGGCCCCTCTTGAACCAGTGTGGCTCACAGCACAGAATTAAACAGGATTACGTGCTCTGCTTGGCTCTGATGGCGATGCAGATGATGTGGAAACACAACCTGCAGGCTGAGTTTTCGAACATCAGTGACATGCTCATGGAGCCACAGGATCCCTGAACAGCCAAGACTGAGAGCTAATTTAGTGTCACACTTCTCTTTAGGCAGGAACCGTGTTTCACATGAGACACATGGAATAATAACAGAGTTCTGCAGAAGAAGAAGAAGAGGAATTATAGAGCAGCTAGAAGTTTAATTTAAAGTGACGGTAAATCTTGAGGCGAGTTTCAGATCTTGCCGAAGTTTGTTCCAGATCTCTGAAGCTAAAAAGTGCTTCTGCACAAATAAAGGATCTGACACATCGGTCTCCACCTGGAGATGCTTCTCCTTCCAGCTCATAACCATCATCAGTGTTTTTTAATTATACAGCCTGAAATGCATGAATCAGATACCGCAGGTCATTAAATGTGGGTACAGTGGGGAGAAACGGGGGACAGTAGAAGCAGGATCAGTGAGATTACACTGTGAATTGCAGTTCTTTTCTTGCTTTTCACTTTGTGTTTGTCGTAACTGTACTCATTCATTTCTTACCTTCTGTGAAGCTGACAGTTTACACAGCATCAAATGTTAAAAGACCAAATTTAATATTAAATGCGCCCATATAATCAATCACAATCACCATAATGGTGGACAAATTGTTATCAGATTTATTCTCAAATATTGATATCAATATCTGCCCCAAAAAGTGCAGCATGGGCAGAGCTTTAATCTGTTAATTATTCAGGTCATTTATCAGAGAACGTGGCCAATCATACTCCAGTTCCAGCTTCTCAAATATGAGGATTTGCTGCTTTTCTCTGTTTTAGATTGTTGTAAACCGAATATATTTGGGCTTGATCAATGGTGGTGAGACAGAACAAGCAGTTTGAAGATGGGATCTTTTGCTCTTTGTTCTCAATTTTCTATATCTCTAATAATCCGTAGTTGCAGCCCTTATCTCACTCTCTGTAAAGGTCCATGGTCTGTTGACTGTTTGAAGCTCCAGGCAACTTCTCACATGTCAACCTTCACTGGTAAAAGTTTCATTTTCATCCAGCCAATGTGCTGATTGTTTCAGTGAATTTCTCATTGACTTCATCTGTTTTCATCCTGCTTCTGTCTTCTGCAACTCTGTGAAAATGTTCCATTGTCCAACAAGGGAATTACGCAGCTTTTTATACTGTTTGGATGATTTTGACAGCAGCAGCAATGAAGAGCAACTTTTTTTTTAGCAGTGCAGTGATCTGCTTTGTTTCAGGCTCTTCAGAAATTACAGAAGAACTCCAGATACGAGGGAAAAACTGCACCAGCAAAAACCTCTGACATTATTCTTTTCTTACCATCAGACACCAGAGAAACGAGGCCATCACAACATTATTAGCTCCAGTATGCTGCTGCAGAACTGTACGGGCCATGGTTGAAGATTTGATGGACAGTATTTGAGGTAATCAGAAGCTGAGGTGAACCGTGTTCTCCAGCAGCTCATATCAACTGTTTCCCATGAGACTGTGAATGCAGCACGAGATGGGACTGCTTCATGAAAACACAGAGACAGAGTCAGAGACAAGGGTGAGGACTCTGAAACAGACAGAGTCAGGAAATCTGTGTCTCTTTTCATAAACACAACAAAGCCGGAGCAAAGTTAAAGACTGAGACGAGAGTGGAGGAAGATCCTTCAAAAAAGAAATAAAAAGTAGGAGAGAAGAGAGGAGGGAGGACGAGCAGAAACCTCTGGAGGCATCAGTGATAAAAGCAGCACTAAACACTTTACAATGTCAAGGTGCAAAATTAATGTGAGAGCAGCTCAGTTCAGGCCGTCTGAAGGAGAAGCTGCAAACCTGCAGAGTCTGAGCAGCTGAGACCACAACAACAACAAAAACAACAACAGACGCTGAGTAAACTGCACCCGGTTCCCACATGTTGTTTTCTTTTTAGCCACATCTGTCTGTCAGTCCCTCCAGCACTTTGGTTTGCCATGAAATCCTACACAGACAATGACGTTCCTCTAACGCCACTACGAGGTGGACATTTGGTGGACACAGCTTGGATGGATTCACATGAATGTGGTTCAGACATTCATTTTGCTGCAATCTGCTCTAAAAGGCAGACAGAGTATGTATTTCTCCACATATGTTGCAAATATAGTTTGTATTTCCGCAGTGAGTTCTCTGCTGTGTAACCATGTTGTGAATCACACAGCGTGTCGTGGTCACATATGGGGCTAACTTGGCTGTCGATAGCCGTAAACATGATTTACCTTAATTGTAAAAAGGGCTTATGCAATGTTTCCTTTGCCAATAAAGCAAATTTAAATTTCAGTATGAAATTGCAACAAAGGTCTTGATTCAGATTTGAACCCAATTACATGAATACTCCACTGGCAGTCAGGTGGTCTCTGATCTGATTTTTAATGAAGGTGCAGCATCGCTCTGATACACCAGCGTGACTTCACCCTCTGGTTCCTCCTGCTTTAATTTCCAGCCAATAAATGGAAACAAATTCCTGGGGTATAAAATTCCTGTAAGGGAAACTCACTATGGAACAATATTGACCAAAATCATTTTCTCCCTGTTTCTGTCTTATTGAATATTTATCAGTAGACTGAGACTTCATTACACTGAAGCCAGCAAATAAAAAGTGTTTTGAGGGACTCAGCCAACAGGACTGATAACAGGAAGGAAGCAGCTCATTAGACCGAGTCTCATCTCAAATGGATTTAATTACATCTTTAATTACTCTGTGTGTGTGTGTGTGTGTGTGTGTGTGTGTGTGTGTGTGTGTGTGTGTGTGTGTGTGTGTGTGTGTGTGTGTGTAATACATTTTTGACAGCATCTTTGAGGGTTTCTCAAAACAGTTCCATGTCAAGAGCCCAGATTTAATTACATTTAGACCCACAGGGAACCTCATTAACAAGATAATTGATTAATGGATCAATATCTTTTATCAATAATTAGTTGTGGATTTAGGACCAAAAAAACTGAATCAGAGGAGAAACACTGAGGTGAGTTCTAGTGAATTATTAGGGCTGATTTATGTCAATACTTCTCAGTACAGAAATTAGATATACTTTGAGATAAATTGATTAAATAAGTTATTGTGTTAATTGATTAATATTCAAATGACAGTACTATGAAAGAGTAAAGGAGCAAATCTTCCCACGGAAGATGAGATCACGTTTTTTTGGTTTTTTTTAACCATGAATCAGTTCTTAACACTGGTCATTTTCAGTCTGTTGATTAATTAGCTAATCATGTGAGCTCTAAATAATAGAGGGAATCATTTATACAGTGTTATTTACTGTTGTGGCTTTAGTATCAAACAGTTCTGTATATGATCTGGTCTGGTTTAATACAGACAACATTCACAGAGACTTCAGACACAATTTAACCAAAACCACCACAAAACCTTCACCACAGACCGGACTGTAAAACCATGTGATCCAGCCAGCGACGTTTCCACCACAACTGAACAACACAAATCCTGGCTACGACCCTGGTTGTCTGATTGTTTACTTGTAAACAAATCAGAGGTTTTTTGTTTCGGTTTTCATTAAGGACAGACTTGGATCTGACCAGGGAGCAGCTGCGTGTTATAAAACACAGCAGTGAGCATGTCGGGCTCAAAGGAAGGCAGATTAACATATTGTCTCCTTGTATGAGAAGCAAGGTCGCCCCGCTCAATATATCATATAGTCCACCACTGCTCCGCGCAACACTCCTGCTCTTCTTCCAGATGGCATTAACAGATGAAACCATCAGAGAACTTTCATTATTAACTACCTGCTCTGCATGAAACAGCGAATTAGAGGCTACGCCCACGTGCACCAAAATATTCTCTTTCTTCTGGACACTCTAATATTCCTTTTATGAGCTGCAGGATATAAACATCAGGTGCTGTTAGAAATAAGCTGCTCTTATGTGCAGTGAGGGGGCTCATGCTGAGGTGCCTGGGATATTATCCAGCGTCCTGACACACAGAAATGTGCTGCGTTCTCTCTGGTTTGCTTTGTTCTGATTGTACTGAAAAGTGTAACATCATGAGTGAGATTCTGTACATACTATCAAGATAAAGAAGTCATACACTTAAGTATATTGTTAATGGAAACATCCAATGATTTTCTTGTCACAACTCTAGGAAATTAGCTTAAAATCTACTCAAAATGTGGATGTGAACATGAGGCATCATCCTCATCTTGTTAGGGTGCAGGTTCCTATAACTTCCATAAATCAAAACTGACAACACAACAGAAAAGACTGAGCTTGATTTATATCAATTACCACATGTCACCTTCCTCCTGTCCCTCCTCTGTCACTATAATCACAGTGAAGTTCTCAGGATGCTTCAAATGAAGTCTCAGAGTATGTGAAACCATCAATGATTCATTTTACTCAGTGATTGTCCAGGTGTGTGCTGATGCAAATATAAAAGCTGATGATGCTGTGTTTCCACGTTGTGGACAGTTTATTGAACAGGAGGAAATGCTCTGAAGAGTTGGCTGGACTGCAGCAAAGGGAAAGAAAACTCTGTGTAATGAGAGTAACACTGTCAACACACCACGTACTATGACAGTAAACCAGACATATTTCCAGTCTTTTGAATTTTCTGAGCAAAGCGGCAGCAGCTCCACAAGCAGAGCAGCCAGTTCACTCCCCTGGGTTTAAGTTGGCAAGTGGCTCCGAAGCCCAAAATCAAAGCACCATCAGCGCATCAGTTCAAACACACAGTACAAATTGTGTTTTTCTCACGACACATCGTACACACTATTTCCAAGTCCTGCTCCAAGTCAGGACAAACAGGGAAGCAGTAAAACTAGTGTTGTGGCTGAATCATTAATGAGTTTGGTTTGATTTACATTACAGACATGTCACATTATTTTAACAATTCAGTGTCATTCGTTAGAGTTGTTGGAAAGCTTTTCTTTTGTAATTCAGGTGAAATCTGTTGTAGGGGAGTAAAGACACAACTTTGAGGAAAGCCAATCGATCTGTGGGGTCTCTCTTTCTTTAAGTTAACTCAGATCCTAATCTAGAATCAGACTGTGACCTCAGAAACCACATTTTCTTTTCTGCAGGTAAAACGAACAGTGTTAGATACAGAAGAAAATAACCTCATATCAGACACTGAGTCCACAGAAGAGATGTTTATATGTATTTATTTTTGTTTTTTCAGTGGTTTTCCCTGGGCCTGATGAACAGGTGGGGAGCGGCAGGGAGTGACGGCGATACCTAATCACCATCATTACTCACCTCTCTCAGACGCCGGGGCCAGATCAATGAAACTCCGACACTTCTCACCTGAGAGAGGAGAGAGGGGAGAGAGGGGAGAGGGGGGGGGGGGTGAGGAGAGGTGAAGAATTCAAGGTGAAATGAGCTGGGAATGAAGCGGAGAGGGGAGGTGATTGGAGGGAAGGAGAAAAGGAGGTAAAGGATGAGAATTAATGCACAGGGTGGAGAGAAAAGGATAAAGAGAACGTTAGTGTCAGTGTGTTAAACTAATAAAAAAATATATAAGTAATGTTAAATAAACAGTTCAACATTTTGGGAAATAAACTTATTTGCTTTTCTTCCACAACTAAAACCTATGAAGGTGTGAAGCCTGTGTAAGAGACTCCAGTGGTCTGTGTCAAGTAGAACTAATACAGATGTTTGTTTTTCATATCCATATTGCACCTGAGGTCATTTACAATATTGTCTAGAGCAATCTGAGTTCTGTGACTGGTCACTGATCTGAGATTATTACGTTTGTTCAGTGTTGTCTGGCGGTGATGATGACGGGGATTACTGAGCTCTCAGAGGGTCCGAGTCCAGCGGAGCATGTCTGATTGTTCGACGTGGAACTAAAACAATAATGAAGAGGACCTGGGGGGACATCGATCTCTGACGGACTGGTCACCTGGCGCAGGTTGGGGGCGTGTTGCCAGAAGCCTCAGGCTGTCTATGAAGCCCAAACTGTGGGAGTCACAGACACAGCAGAGCCAGGTGCCGAGGCTGAGCAGCCCGAAGAACCGCCCCATTCCCCGGACACAGGCGGGAGGTGGGCCGGGACAGTTTCACAGACAGGACAGCGGGAAAAGCCCTGCTCATCCAGGATGTTGTACCTGTTACTCAGGTGGAGGATGACGGGGAGACCGGAGCTGATCGGTTCCAGGTGGTCTGACCTCACCTTCAGCTCGGTGATGGTTTGGGTTAAGCAGACACACCTGTCACACCCGGATGGAGAGGTGAGTGGAGGCACGGCGGGGTTGGGTGGATCAGCTGTGCAGTGACGCGGGTCCATTTGTTCACAGTGACTGTGAAACATTCACACCAGTAACATGCTCAGGGGCTGAACTTAATACTGTGCATGGTAGTTCCTTCATGCTGGGGCTGTTTTGCATCGTGCAGCGTCTCCTTGGCTTTATTGCACTTATTCCCGACTCTCTCTGGCTGCAGGGAGCTGATCGGAGCTCCGTGGGACCCTGCAGGTCACAGATCAGCAGCCACAACACGAGTCATAATTCAGCCTCAGCAGTGTCACTTGCTGTAGACAGGCTCATCCATAACCAGCCTGAGCACCGACACCCCCCAAACAGCACATCTGTCTGCGGGATACTGAGGACAGTCTGAGTTTCAGAGGGTCAACTCAAAGTGAAGCTTGAGTCTATGGTGAAAAGTGAAATACGTCAGACTTTGTCACGGCCGTCTGTCCAGCTGTATCTGCTCTAAGTGATCAGGTCTGAGAGTGGGAGTGATGTGACTGGGTGCTGTTCCACCTCAAACGAATGAAACTGCACACACTGCCCAGCATGGTCCAGCTTCTTCTGCCTGAGTGTTACCTGTGGTCCGACTGTTGTTTAAGTCCTTCCTGTCTGCTGGTTACTCTGATTTTCCTCCTTCCTGTTACCAAAAAACTTAAAAACCTAAACTAGAATTAGAATAATGCTGCAGAGAAGCTCCTCTGAGATAGTTATAACTCATCTGTTCCAAGGTTAAAGGTCAGGAGAGCGAGAAGCAGATGAATGTGTTCATGACTCGGTGAGCTACAGTGAAAATGTGCCACAGCTGAAAGGTGAGCAGCACAGCTTCTGATTAGGACATGAATCTAAAATGTAATTACAGAGTGAGTGGGCCTGTCTGTGACCTGACCACAGGACTAACTAACTGCACAATCAGTATTCCTACACCTTCACACTGCACACAGGAGACGACGCTCCTCAAAAATGTCAATTAACCAAAAAACCCCACTGTCACGCTCCCAGTCCATCGGGTTCTAATGGAATCGATTTATTTCAGAGAAGCTTCAGGTGGTTTCAAATGTCTTTTCTTGTATTTTTAGTTTCACAACCCCAGCTCTCACTTTCACAGCACTCGTTCATTATTCCCTCTCCCTGCAGCCAGCAGCTCTGCAGGCTGTTTAATCAGTGATCCGATGTAATTTGGGGGTAATTGCAGCTATAATGAGTTTGAATGGTTTTGTGAAACAACGGCTAATGTACCATAACTTCTACAGTTGTGTGTCTGTCTGCATTATTCAGCGGTGTCTGTCGTACACACCGGACTCAGAGGAAGAGTCAGTCTGCAGTCAGTTTGCCTTCATTACCTTCATTTGTTCACATACAAACACATGATGATGTTTTACTGGTGGTCAGACACACCCTCCAAAAACATGTTGTTCATTCTGAGATGCTTCTCTGCTCAGCCTTTCTGTGAGCTCCAGCCAGTCTGACCTCTGACCTCTGACCTCTCATTAGCCAGGTGTTTCTGTCCTCAGAGCTGCTGCTCACTGGATGCTTTTAGTTTCTGGTGTTCCTAACAAAGTGCATTTTGAGTGTAACCATCGGCGATAGGTCAGTTCTTGATTCACACCAGTTTAAAGGAATAGTTGAAGAAAGGTGCACGTAGATGCTGAAGAGTTTACAGAAAGCTTAGTTTGATGTAAAACTTAAAGCCTCTTCCTGGAGCATCTGTTCTCATTACTGCTGTTCAAACAGAATCGAGCTGAGCTGCTTACGAGTCTCTTCACCAGTGTTGCCAGATTGTAGTGATGTAATGAAGAGTAAGCCTCACTGAAGTGACCACTGCTCTAAGACTGTGTTTAATTGAACCTTTAATTGCCTTTAATAACCTTTTATGTCTCTCTCTCTCTCTCTCTCTCTCGATACAGATGTGACAGCAGCAGGATGAGTCACAGGAGATCAGGGACATTGAGGAGCAGCACAGTGAGACTGATGAACAGACACTGATCAGCCTGACCAGGCTTCAATAACACCAGGACGCTGCTGTCTGCACCGAGGGAGGATACACACACTGAAGCTACGAGACGATCACTTTTTAAAGAAAAAGCGTGTTGAGTGTTTCTGATGGTGGGGATGATTAATGATGGAGGCCAGGTTAACCCCCTTAAACATGGAAACCCAAAACAGACTAATACATTATTGCTGTGTAATTATTTGCACATTTTTCTGGCAAGCAGAAAATCTTCCTCTTATCAGGCATCAGCAGGAATAATGAATTTGTGTTTAATATTTAACTGCAGAAACACGTGGAGCTCTGAAGTCACTGATCTAATATGTGGACGATTTTGTTGAACATGCAACAGGTAATGTATCTTCCAACCTTTGTTTCGTCCTCACTGTTCAGGAAAATGTCAGCCATCTGTGGTTTCTGTCACAGAACACCTTGTGTCCGTCTCTGTGGGAGGTTGTTGTGGAAAAAAAGCTGCCACAGCATTGAGTCCACTTCAGACTGTGGACTCAATGCTGTGGACCTGCCCAAGTTGTGTTCACACAGTTTTCCTGTAATGAGGGATAATTACCAACATTTCAGGTGCACTCACTTTCAGTTTGACCTTTGTTTACAGCCTGTCTGAACTTCTCGCTGCCTGTGTTTCTTCAGCTGTCTGACGTCTGATTATAGTCACAAATAATAAAACCAACCTGTGATAAGAGTTGACTCAGAAAGTGGACCGGTATTTCTCCTGCTGTTAAATGAAGCTCAGAGACGCTGTAAATTCATCCTTACATCGTAAATTCTCATCATTTCTTATTTATTACTTTTATTACTTCTGCCTTTGGGATTTTTCATCATGCTATAACCAAAGAATGATGTTTTTCCTGGTTGATTTGAATACTTGCTGGATGTCTGAAGAGTCAAAATTATCCATTTATTCACTAAACATAAAAGTAAATGTCATTTTGTGCCCTGACCGCGATGCCAGGGACGCACTGGTCTGGATAAGAGTTTACCTGTGACCTCTAACAGGATTGATTACTGGTCTCAGCAGCCAACATAGAAGAGGAATGAACGAATGTGTGTTAGAGTGAGAGAGAGAAGGACTCTTAACATAACTCTGAGCTCAGTGATGCTTGTGACGTCGAACCTCTCTTTATCCTGCAGAGCCAGACTTAAACAGCGATGAACCGTCTGCGAAGCTCGAGGACGAAATTCAGTCTGAGACAAACTGATCTGACAGGTAATTCAGTTCTTTATCCTCAGGCGTCTCACTCAGACCAGAGATGGTTTTATCAGAACACTGAGCTGATAAAATCATTTACAGGTTTAAGGCATAAAACACTCATCAAACCCTTGAATATTAATTTGATTGTAACAAGTGGCTCCACAACTTTTTTCCTCCTCAGTGAATTCACTGAATGTTTTTCATTACTGCCACAAATTCAACAACAAGACTAAAAGTCTCAAATCCTGCTCCCAAGTCTCTGTTTGTGATGCAAAGAAAAGATGTCTTCGTTGTCTTATACGGCTTCCTTAAAGGCGTGTGTGTGTGTGTCAGTGTGTGTGAGACGATGACCACATCGACATCCTCACCACAGTCCAGACCAGTGTTTGCCTTCAAGAACACACACGCTTCATTTATCTGTCACACACACTTTCTCATACCCTTTATTTCTCTCTCACTAAGCTGTTTATTTACTGTCACACGCAGCCAAAGTACATCTAAACACACACACACACACACACACACACACTCGTTCCTCCTCCTCTCTCTCTTTGCAGAACAGGAGCAGCTGATCTGTTTAACCGCAGATACATGATCACATAGATCTACCGACGCTCAGAGAACAGACCATCACAGACAGGTGGAGCACCTGATGTGGATTCGTCCGCCACTGAACACGGTCCCCAACATTATAGATTCACAGAGTAGCCTCAAACCCTCATATCGGAGAAGATGAAACCAAAGCCTCTTTGGCATCTTGCTCGGAAAATGACTAAAGCAAAGCTGCCAATTAATCTTCTGTCAATCAACTAGTCGATTAATCTTCTAATCTTTAATGAGAAACCAGCGGTTTCCATCCCTGAGGGTGTAACTGTTATTTATGTCTGAAGGAGACTTTTTAGATCCACACGGACCAGTTTACAAGGAATCCACCCCGAGAAGAGACACGGGCTCAGGCTCAGTCAGGGCAGCACCATGCTCTTTAAACGCACCGGGACAGGATGGACATGTTGACCTGACACTGAAATAAACAAGACTTTGACTGAAACACAGCTGAAATGAATTTCTGTTTCACGCACAGAGGTTAAAGGTGTTTTTGTGTGCGTAAAGATGCTCGGACAGGGACTTCACGGAGCCGAGCTCTGATCTAAAACCACATAAACAAACCTAAAGTTCTGCTGGAAACAGTAACGACCTCTATACTTCGACTGCACTGTTCTTAGTACTGCTCAGGCCATTTTAATACTGACTCCAGGACGGACGTGCCCACCTGCCTCGTGGATGTTCTCCTCGCAGGAGTACCAGATGCCGGTGTGGAAGCGGCGGAAGAGGAAGCGGTCGTCCCCGGTCTCCCAGCTGTAGTGCACCTTGTTCTGGTCCGTCTCGTTCACGCCGTAGTCGATGCAGTTGTGGCGCCGCTGCTTGCTGCAGTTGGGCTTGGGGACGCGCTGGGTGCCCTCGCACCAGTACGTGGTGATGAAGGCGGTGGTGGAGAAGAACAGGGCCACGAGGTTCAAACCCACCGACAGCAGCGCGCGACATTTCCGCGTCGTCTTCATGATCTCAGTCCGAGCGGTCGAGTTCCCGCAGGCGGCGAGAAAGTTCATCCAAGGAGGAGAGAGACGGAGGAGGTCAGAGGAGGAGGAGGAGGAGGAGGAGGTGAGGCATGGTGCGGCAAAGACGCACAGAGGAATTACGCGCGGCTCTCTGCCGCTTCTCTCCTCTTTGTGCCAGTTTGTCCTCGGAGCGGAGAGAAGAGACAAGTGGTCCCGAATTATAAATGTCCTCTTCCATCTACTTCAACGTCACACCTGACACCTTCCAGCCTTCACCGCGAGAAGACGGCGAACTGTCAGAGAGCAGGACGCTCACCGAGGAAACGAGATGCTGAGAGGACAGCACCTCTCTCCCTCTGTCTCCCTCCCTCTCTCTCTCTCTCCCCCCACCTTCTCCCTCTCTGTCTGTCCTCAGATACATGCCTTCTTTCCGTGGTGGAAAATGTTTAGAGATGAACTGAGCAACAGTTTATCCCCACCCCCACCCCCACCCCGCACCCCCCATCCAAAGAACAGAACAGAAAAATAATCAAAATCAGATCAGGATTTGCTGTGACCCCCCTTTTCCTTGAAACCAGCACCAGTTCTCTTCAGTACACCTGCACAGGTTCTCAGGTACCTGTCAGGTACCTGGGTTTATACTTTACATCTTGTTTTAGGAAACTGTATTATACTGTATCAGTCTGACTCTACAGGGACAACACTAAATTGAAAACTTGCTCAAATACATCAATCAAATGATGTCACATCTTTCACAGACTGAGGATGAAAGATGAATTCTTTCTGCAGCTCTCAGGGAAACCCCTGTTCACCTGCACAGACCTATATACCTGTAATAATGGTGCACACCTCTCTTTTATTTGTTTTTGCAGGTGTATCGTTGTTGATGAATATGTAGAAACCGGCCGGCCCTCTCATCGATCAGTCAGCAGAGACCTCACATCTCCAGGCATGAAAATCACCAGCGACAAGGCCGAGCCGCCCACCGCACCAATCCATCACCTCTCATTTTATGACTCCCACCTCCAGATCAATACTGCGTGAGTGTGTGTGTGTGTGTGTACTCTGCATGTGTGATGTATGCCGGCCCAGTCTGATTCAGAGTGACAAAGCACCTCAGCAGAGTCAATAAACAGAGCAGAAAACGGTGCATTGATGAATGTGCAATAATGCTGTTGGATTTATCTGCAGTCAAACTCTGAACAGTTAAAATATTAAAGCTTAGATCATTCAGTATAATGAGTCCAGTCTACTTCAGCTCACTGTGAAGGTTCAGTAAAACCAGTTCATGGACAGTGAAGTGACATGGACTGGGTTAGTTAAAGGGGGATTCTGGCATGTTTCTCATCGGGTCATTTTGCACTCTGAACCTACGCTGCATCTTTAAACCAAACCGTGACCGTTCCTAATCTGAACCACGTGGGATTTTTTTCTTCTTGTGTTCATTTGTTGGTTTGAATGTAAAGATACGCCGTGCATGAATCAGGAGACTCTGCTGGTTCTTATCACGGTGGTTGGTTTTCCCACTGGGAAGTTTGATCTCTCTCGACTTTGGTTCATTTTGTGACGTTAACATTTTGCAAGTCTGAGTCAACATCTGTCTCCTTCTACCCATAATGCCTCAGTGTGATCGTCGGGTCGTTGCCACTATTTGACCACGATTTATTTTCTCCTGATGAAGGACACGACATTATTGGAAATTATTTTGTGAGATTTACTGAACAGGAAATGGAATATTTAATGTTTTTTAATTAAATCAGTGTGAATAAAAATATTTCAGTTGGTTTCTTCTTTTACATCAGCGTATAATTTTTATTCTTAAGCTTCTAAAATAAAGAAGTGAATCATTTTATCCTCTTTCTGGCTTGAAAACACACACCTGCACTCACACACACACACACAGCCGCACATATATTTTGCTGTGCTGTTGGACAGATGCCCCTGACAAGATTTCCCATTGGATATATGGGACCATCTGTGGGTTCGCATCAGCTTTGTTTGCCGTCTGAATTAAATCCCGGCACCAGCCAGTAGATCACGACGTCCGAGTTAACACAGCTCACTGCAGCAGCAGCCTGTAACACGATACACCCCAGGCAACAACAACACACCCCTGCTACTCACACACACCACTCCAAACATATCTCCAAGTGTGTACTCAGGATTATAAATGAAAGGAAAACCAGGCTTCCAGCACCTTTACATGCTTTGTTTCACTTTCTGAATTTTCTTTTTGCACACACTTCTGCTGAGGGCAGGATTTAGTAAAACACTGTCCAGGTCATCTTTGGCAGTTTCCTCCTGTGTGTGGTGTTTTCTGTCTTTTACAGTCCAGTGATGCTCATGAGAAAGGGCAGATTTTCATCTTGGCTAAGTCACCACAGCCTCAGGCCGAATGATGTTTGTTGCAGCAGTTTCCATGAAGACTGGTTCAGAGTTCAGAGTAAGATTTGAAAAAAAAGAAAAGAAACTCCATCCGTCTATCCATCTTTTACCACTTAATCCATCAGGGTCGCAGAGGAACTGCCCGAAGAGCTCCGACCAGGGTTCAAACCTGGAACCCTCTTGCTGTGAGGCGACAGTGCTAACCACTGCACCACCGTGCCACCCCGAAAGAAACTCCAAATATCTATAAAAAAAACAAGAAAATTCCAAACCCCTCTCTTTTTAAACAGTTGAAACGCCTTTATCATCATGTCACGGCCATGTTTAACCTAAAAACAAACATCGAGCCGTCAGGGAGTCAAACGGATCTCACAGAGCTTATGAGATCTATGAGATCTGTTTGATTCTCTGATGAGGGCTTGGAGTCTGAAAGGACCTAAGTAATGCTGGATTACATGCATTACATTGTTTCCAGTGAGACATGCAACAACAATAACAATAAAACAACATAACAATAAAAACACTAGGATGTAGAACAGTTACTGCAGAAAACAGAGCTGACACTGTGTGTGTGTGTGTGTGTGTGTGTGTGTGTGTGCGCTCAAGAATCTACTGAAGACCGCTGCTTTCACTGATCTTCAATCCAAAAAATTCTCATCGTAAAAACGCTGCATGCTGTTTTTCAGACAGATGGGGGGACAGACAGGAGGACAGGCAGCAGGTGAGGGACACAGGTAAAGCGGGCTCATGGGAAACATACATCCTGTCACACAGACGTCTTGACTGTAGATTAACTTCACCAACAGGAAGTGATCAACATCTGGAGATGTCAGAGGTGAGGAATCACACTCACTGCTTGTGACTCTGTGCCCAGGTGTCACATTTCTACCTGTCACTTTGAGAAGAACCCACTGTGTCACACACACAGACATCCTCACACACACACACACAGTGTGAGGGGAGGCCTGGTTTGTCTGCAGGGAAACACACCGCCGGCCGTTTCTCACAGGGCGGGTGTTTGAGTGCTGTCAGGCTCGGAGCGACCTGCTCTGAAGGTGACTCTGAACTGAAGTGGCTGTTGTGTTTAATCAGAGTCAGCGGCTCAGTTCAGTGACGCTGTGACAGAAACCAGGTTTCATGACACTGTGAAGCTGCAGATCCTGAATACAAGCTTTCATTTAGGTGTCTCATTTTCTGCCTCTTCAAATTAAAACGTCATTTGCCCAGAATGGATATATGTAAATGTAGTTATGATTCTTCTCGACAATAAATAATATAATAATAAGTGGAATAAAATCTCCATCTTCATACAGTTATATGCAGACATACATTCATTCAGAGCTAACACGTTCACAGCTTTGTAATCATGCGAGGATCCTCAGCAGACTCAGCTCTGATTAGTGCTGCTGATTCGCTCAGTGTGTGTTTATTTGAATTCAGACAGGTTTTATTAGAACCAGCCTAACCACCCCAGAAAGCAGGAACCATATTCTGGATAAATTCAGGTCTGTGCTGACAGTGCAGCACAGTTCAATACAGCAGCAGAGGAAGTGTCTCTTTGTGTCCTCAGAGGTCACAGTCTTCACTCTCAGGTTGAGACAAAACGTTTTCAGCTGAATAAAAAACAGTTTGTCAGAACCACAGTCTGTGTGAGATTTTTATTTTTTTAAATGTTTGAAAGTGATCCAGGCTCAGGCTTCAGCAGTCCCTGAACATCTTGCACGTTGGATAAAAAGTCATTTCTTTTATCCAGGCTGCCTGTTAAGCTAATAACTTCACTTAATTAAATCCAGTCCCACACTGTGAGAGGACACATTGTTCAACAGGAACCGCTGATTATTTTGGGAACATTAGAGACAAATGAATGTTTACAGGTTTTTGTAATACGTCTTCATTTCACTTCCATACTTTTCTACTTGACGGAAGGATCTCTTAAGGATCCCTGTGTTACTGCTGGTCACTTCCAGCAGCTTCCACTGACACACTCCTCAAAAAAAAAAAAGAAAAAGAAAAACAGCAGTTTCCAGTGAAAATAACTTGCGAATCAATTCCACGCTCAGCAGATTCCTCCTGGTTGTGTTTTTCCAATTAAATGTGTGAATGGGCGTGGGGAGGCGTGTGGGGGTGGGGGGGGGGTTGTTAAGTTGTTTATTCTGGCCAGTAAATGTCATTTATGCAAATTCCCTCAGGACGGATTGCTGACAGCAGTGTGTGGCGTGTCGATGCAGACGTTTTAACAATAACTTTGCACCTCTGGACCTCAGTGTCGCCGTGGGATTAAGAGACGGAGCAGCAGCAGTGCTGAGTCTTTACCCACATGACACCAGAGGCTGGACGGACCACATGGCGCCTGTTAGAGGCTTCAGGTCTGGTTAACTTTGGGTAACTAAAACTACTTGGTCTGTTATGATTAAAACAAACTGAGCTCATAGTACGTACACTTTAAGCTGGTTGAATCTGTAAACGCATCTTTTTTCTCTCTTTTCAGACTAAAACAGCATTAGATTTTCCAAAATGTCTTCAGACAATTCTTGGTGTTTCAGTGTGTTCGAGGTAAACTGAGCTTTTCCGAGACCAAAAACGTTAAGTTAAAAGAGAGGGAATATTCATCAGGTGGACACACACACCATGTGACTCTGTGTCTGCTGGATGTGACAGTCAGGGACACTTATAAGATGATTATCAGGTCTGTGTGTCACTGAGGTCGTGCTGGTGTTTCTCTGCACCATCGTGGCCAAAGAAATTAATGAATGCAGCTTTAAGGGTAAGAAACATTGTGAGGAGTGTTTACCGACATGAGCAGATGGTGAACCTACATGTTTCTAAAGAGAATGAGTTTAAAAAGGAGAATCAGAGCGATGGCAGTCACACAGCTAGTTAATCCACTCTGTGACCAGCCACTGACTTCTATAAGCTGCAGAGGAGCTGAGCGTATGCATGGATATCAGTTTATCTGTATGTCCACACACTGTGTGAACTGTATTTTGTGTGTGTGTGTGTGTGCGCTCATCCCCACTTTTTCCTGATTTCCCCTCGGTAAAGAAGTGCAGCTGTGTGCTGACCTGCAGCTCATTATTCCCTCAGCTGAACCTCCTCTTCACGCCTCCCTCTCCTAATCTAATGGGACTCTCTGTCTGTCTATCTGTCTCCGGCAGCTGTTCGTATCAGGGTTCCACCAAAATGACTTTCTGAAGGCCAGTGCCAGTATTTTCATTATCTTAAGCCATTATCTTCGACTGGTTTTATGCCAAAAGTTCCCCCTAAATTACAAATACATTCCTCCGAGAATTTTTTCTCTTGTCAAGGTGGGAAAAGCCTCTAAATCTGAATTTAAACTATGATATATTAATGTATGTATCACTGTAGCTAGGGGGCTCATGCACGGAGGAAGTCAGATTGAACCAATGTGACACAAACAAATGTAAATTAATGATGCAGACTGAAAGTCGCCTGCTGCGGGTCGATATAAAACGGCCTCAGAATCAGATGGTGTGGATACTTAATTGGTTCCACATGCCGTTTATTGGTCAGAAATGAGCTTCAGTGGCTGCATTTCCATGTAAAAGTTCAGTCTGCTGATAGATTATTTTTATAATATATTTAAGACGTCTTTCCTAACATGTACTCATCAGACGCCTCCACCTGCTGGTTTGTTGGGTTGGGGGTGCAAACGTCAGGGTTAGATGGCAGCCATCCCCAAAAAGCTTTAAAGGATAACAAGTATTGTGTGTATCCAACGCCTGATTTATTTATGTCACTGCTGTGTGGTGCTGAGCAGGTGGTGTTCAGCTTCCTCACTGAAAACAACCCCCTGCTGCTTTAGATGAGATGAAAGTGGTGAGAATGAGCTAAAACAGTATAGATGGAGGCCGTAAAACTAAAACTAAAAACTAAAAAATGCTGAAAGTGTCTGTGCAGCTGAGGAGAGCTGTTGCAATGCAATTTCCCCACTGAGGGACTAATAAAGGATTTCTTAGAGCTGGCTGTGGCTGTGACTTTACAGTAAAGAATATGTGTAATGTGAGATTTGCATCATCTCATCATCTCTGAGAATGAATGTCTTTATTATATTTGAGTCTGGACTGAGGTGCTGGACTGACCGACTATCAATGACAGTGATTACCAATGACAGACCCATTATTATTGGAAATCCAGTAAGATTTAGTATAAATAGTGTTGTAGTACCTGATTGTGACCAGTAGGGGGTAACATACCAGTGTTTGCTCTAACGCCTTTTGTAATTTTATTGGGTGTTTTTGTTGTTTTGGGTGATACGGTGGCTCCGTGGTTAGAACTGTTGTCCTCAGCAGGATGAGTGTGTTTAAAACCTGCTTCGGGGCATGATGTGAAGCGTTTGACAGCTTAACCTGCATCATAATTAAACTAAAAAAAAAAAAAACTTAAACTAAACTAGAAAAAATACTGAGCACAGCACACAGGATCTTGCAGGACCCCTCACACGCCCTGTTCCCAGTGTTCCCCTCAGGTCGCCGGCTCCGCTGCCCCATTTAGATGCAGGACTCAGAGGAGAAGGACAACCTTCATTCCCAGAGCTGTTCTGATCCTCAGCTCCCTGCCATCCCTGACCCCTGCCCCCCCTGCCCCGCTGCTCTCGAACTGTGAATCCACCACTGCACTAGCCCACTTTAACCTCCAAGAGACATTGAACTTTGGACTGGAGTGCACTTTATGTATATCTACCATGCAAAGACTGTATGATATACAGAAACCTGCTATCACAGCACCTTCAGACTTCACTGATTCTATTCTTATTTTATTTTTTTATTCCTATGTATCTGTTTTATACTTTGAATTTTATTCTATGCTATTATTGTGTTAACTGTGTGAACTGCTCACGTGCCTTGAATTGCCCCCCAGGGGACAAATAAAGTTCTTTGATTTGATTTTTCATTCAACATGCTTGTGTAGTGATGTAAGTGCAGCGGCATCAGTGTAACTCCAGCAATCAATCCAGCCACGTAGACCTGCCTTCAGAGAGCAGAGCAGCACAACCCCTGTGCTTGTACTTCAAATCGCTGGGGTCATAATTTAATTTCACACCTGCTCCTGCGTTCATGGGATACAGATGAGCCGTTTCTCAGGTGGAATGGGACTTGAACGACTTCAGCACCTGCTGCCCCGTCTCATCTCGACTCGCTCTGACTCGACTCATCCACTCACCTCCACCGGAGGAGCACACACAGCACAGCAGAACGCGATAGTGAAGTAAATCGACTTGCGTTTGTGGATATTCTGGCAAAACAGCATGACAACATAAGCAGGACAGCACATGGTAACTCACCAGTGGACAGTGTGTGTGTTGCTCTCTTCTACTTGCCTCCTCGTTCCTCCTGTCTTTGAAAATGGGTTGACAGTCGGTTTGGGTGGGGGCATGCTTTGTTTCAGGCTGGGCAGTGATTAGCCCGTCTGTGTAAATGAAATGAAATAGAAATAGATAACTGGACAGAAAAGAGCCTTCATTTACAATTACAGCAGTATTTACACAGCACAACATGAAACACACTGTAAATGATGATTTGTTTAAATCCCACAGAGGTTGTAGAAAATGTGCCTGGTGTCCTGTGACCCTCCACAGTGAAGGCCACATGAAACCACCATCAGAACCAAGTAATTTTTCCCACAGTGAGGAACAAACATCAGCTCAACCACAGTCCTTCATTACTTTTGTGAGGCTGGTGCTGCGTTGGAGTCGCTACCTCGTATAGTTTGGTTTAGTTTTTTCCTTTTCTGTTGTGGTGGAGCTCAGTTCTCGGGTTTGCAGACTGAGTACTGATCAAGTTCTGGGGCCCAAGATCTGTAACTTGTACTCATTTTTAAAATGTTTGTCTGTGCATGTTTTTGATAAAGAGAGAGAGTCTGAACCTCGGACAGCGAAGCTGACGCTGTAAATCTGCAGAGAGTCGGCCGTTACAGTAGAGGCAGACGTGATTGATGGTGGCAGCTCTGGAGAGAGGCCGAGAGGGAAAGTGACAGACGAGGGACAGACAGTAACTGAAGACAGATAGATCGTCCCTCTGTACTGTCTCTCAGTCTCTCTTTGAAGGTATTGCTCCATTTTACTGAAACTAGTGGTCAAAAGCTGGTGTGAAAAGCTGGTCATGGTTAAATCAGAGCTCATCCATAATCCACCCACACTGGTGTCTCATGTTGCCTGGTTGGATCTCTGTTCAGGACAGTGTGGGTGTGTATCAACTGGGCTTGACTGAGCTGGACACCTGAATCTGAAGTGAAGGACGCAGGTCTGCTGACCTGTGTCTCACTCCACTACTTCACTCCGCCGTGCAGTAGACCAGAGGTCAAATCATCCAGAGTAAGTGAGAACACCTGTGCAGGTGTGCGGGGCCAAACATCAGCAAATTGTTTAGTGTTTGAAATAATCTCTGAATCAATTTTAAAATTACAACAACTGCAAAAAAACGAAAAAGATTAATGGGATTAATATGATGGTAAATCTGAGAATAAGATTTAATATATGAAGAATAAAGTCACAAAATGTCTGAGAAATAAGTAGTAATATGTCAGAAATAAAGTCTGAGGTGACACACCTTGTAAACACTGTTAGTTGTATACCAGTTACACTGCAAACACCGGGCGTTTGAAAGGAAAAAGAACTCTTCATCAGTTCTTCAGTGGATGACTTTATTTTTGTCATATGACTTTTTACTTCTAATATAATGACTTTTTCTTAAGATTTTGACTTTTTTTCAAATATGTCTCAGATATTTCAACTTTATTCTCAAAGTCTGTTTTTCTGTCATGGATTGTAAATGTTCCGTGTTTGGGTAAGAACATGTTTGGTATTGGAGTTGAAATCCTACATAAGTCTCCCTTGGAAGTTGCTGTGAGTTTCTGCAGCATGCATGAGAAACCTGACCGGAGCCTCGGCTCATTCCTAATCCTTTGAGCTTCGATTGAAATTTACAGGGCCCATTATCGCCCGCGGGTCTCGTCCAATTCAGAATCCAGTTGCTCCACCGGGGACCCCAGCATGAAGCGGGGTCATCCTTCTTTTCTGAGGGCCTCTCTGTCACATGTCAGGATTAGTCAGGCGTTGAGATGGACCTTGTTATTGAAAAGCTTGCCTGTCTGGCACACCTCATTCTCTGCTGCCGTCTGACTACCTCTCCAGGAGAGGGAAATTTCCAATTTCTGTGATATTTTACTTTGTAATGAAAGTGTCAGGGAGATGTGAAAAGGAGGAGATGCACCATAAATCCCTACCCAGGGAGAACCGGGTGGAGTGTATTCGTGTGTGTGCGCCGGTCCGACTGCTCGCTGAGTCGATGTTTTATTCACAGCGTTCGTTCTGTCTGTCTGTGTTCACCTCTCTGGGTTTGACGAGGACGCTTCTTTAACTGGCAGGTAAAGAGAGAAAGTCCATTGTACTTTTCTGCCTTTGTTTTTTTTCTTCTTTCAGCCAAAAGCTCTGTTCATTGAATTATTCCAAACAGAAAAGGCTCAAGGAATTGGTCTTAAGTTTTATGGACATCAAAAATGAAAACGGAGTGTGTAACCTGAGGCCCAGGTCCGTTAACATCCACCTACCAGCACCTGCGAAGCTCACTAATTAATTAACTGTACAAAAACCAAAAGCTAAAAATAATCGTTTGCTCTTAAAGTATGAGTCCTGGAGATAATCCCTGAGACTTGACATGGATCACCACAGTTTGACAGATGTAAATCTGCAGGAGGCACTTGATCGAGTTTGTTCACATACATGTCCACATACATGGACAGTGTTAGTTGGCTGAAACGTTTTTGATCATACAAACAGAAAAACCTCAGTTTTCTCTGAAAAGCATTTTAAGCTTTTGGACCCATTGATCCTTGAGTCCGAGGCTGGAGTGAGAGAGTGAAACGTGGCCTTTTTAGAGACACTGTGCAGCGTTTTCACCGTCCGCCTGTTACATATCATCATTTGATGGTCAGTTTCAATCACAGCCTCCTCCCTCCCTATCAGCCCTCAGAGAGCCGGAGCTCTGCGGCTGAGCGGACGGGACGTGGATTCGTTAGCTGATGGGAAATGCAATCGGTCCTCACTTTCCAACCGTCTTTATCTCTGCTCTGTCCTTCTTTTGTGACATGTCGGTGTGAACCAGAGTGGAAACGGAGAAATATGAACATAAATAGAGAGAGAAAGTGTGAGAGAGAAGAGGGAAAAGAACAACGTGTGTGTTTGCATGAAGGATCAATAGTTAATCCTGAGCTTAATCTGGTGTCTCTGGTTTACAGCCTCTCTGTCCCTCTCCCTGCTGCCGACTGCTTCCTTATGAAGAGAACCACAGCGTTTGTGTCTGACAAAAAGCTCCTGTGATTTAGGAGCTAAAGCCTGTGCCAGAGCAAAGTCTGCACACAGAGGAAGACAGAGGGACGGCTTATCACAGACTGACAGGACAGAGGACGGACGGGTACAGGTCTGAAGAGACGGTGACAACGACACCGAGATTTTAAACGTTTCTTTCATACGCTCGCACTGTGATCAAGCTCCACTGTCGGCATGGTTACAACACGTCAGTGTCTAAACATCACAAATGATCTATAAGGGCGGCATCACAGGGTGGGAGACGCTTTGTCACTCGTCCTCTGACACAATTAATCCCAGAAGAAGAGAGTCCTCATCACTGAAGCCTTTTCAAAGTGAATCATGAACTACAGTAATTCAGCCTCAGTCACAGACTCACACTCATGGTCAGAATCCTTTTCTCTGAGCTCATCGTCTGTCACAGCTGTGAGTCTAAGTGTTAGTTTGAACTGTAAAATATAAAGGAATATAAATATAAAGGAAAAAAATACCACGGACAAGATTTCACATCAGCTACAGCTCTGTAGTGCGAACATCTGTGGTTATAGGTCAAAGTTAAAATGGGCGATAGGCCTGGACACATGACGAGACTACGAGCTCCTGGACTCCCTAACCCTCCTACACAGGAGCAAGACCCCCAGACTGAAAGACACCAATCCAGTTTCAGTCGGGTTACATTTCAGAGAATATCAGCGCTCAGGTTACTCAGCTGCATCGAGTAACCTTGTGTTTCACCCTGTGCTTCACATATACACACTCACTCAGACTTTCTTTATACATGTGCAGTATCTCTCTCTGTCTCAAAGTATATTATCGTCGAGTCTGTGTCTCTGCAGATTCAATCCTGAGTCAACGCTCCACTGCTCAGACTCATCCCCCTGCCACCTGCGACCCTCTCCCTCCTCCATCAGCCTCCTGCTTCGGTCCGTCTGGAGCTCGGAGGAATAACTCACGGCCGGCCCACAGTAATACCAGGCTGGTTATCGATTAGAGAGCCGGCCGGGGAGAGATCAGCTTCTTCAAACACAGACAGAGATGGAGCTGTTTTACGGGGATGTGTTCGAGGGACATTCACAGAGCTGCAGTGCTGCGGAAGATCTGAGGAAATGAACCAGAGTAGATCTTAAATTAACTTCTTAAGTTAATTGAAGGTCCCGTCCTCACGTGGTGCATGACTTCATGCTTGAGAGAGAATCTTGAGTATTCAAGAATAAAGAGAATTTGGTTGGTTCCACTTTCATGTTCGAAGATGTTTCCTCGTTTATAGAGAGTCCTGACATCAGGACTGCTCTCACTGTTATTTTGAATGAGGTTTCCTTCAGCAACAAAACTGAACTCCACTGACAGCTGCTCATGAAAGGTTCCTGTGGCAGCAGGCGGTTAATTAAGCTTATGAAACAGTCACAGTTTGGTTAGGTTGAGTCAGGTTTGGTTCATTCGGATATGCTCCTCTCGTGTCACCGTCACTGCTTGTTAGTATGTTGAGACCTGATTCTAAAATTCAGTGAACTGTTGAATCAGTTCCAAGGAAACAGGCAGAGATAATAACACTCACACACACATCTGCACTTTTTAAGACAATTTACAAAAACCCAACAAAGAGGATTTAACACACACTCCACAGGCTGTGCTGTAAGTCTCAGGGCAAAAGTTTCACACTGATTCAGTGTCATCTCTGTCAGATCCAGAGGTTTCGTGTGAAAGAAAACAAAACAAAAACGAATCAATAGAGGTCGTCATCCTTCGCCATCCGTCACCTTCCTGCTTTACGTCACCACAGACAGTGAGGGACAGGAAATTAGCCACGAGCACCACAGGACAGACAGGCGATTGTTCTCAGAAACAAACATACACACCTGACTCACACTTCCTGACAGTGTGTGTGCATGCATGTGTGTGTGTTTGTATCCTTCCACCTCCCATTTCACCTTGTTTAGATTAGACCCTCCAATGCCACGGGGGGAAAATTAATCAAATTAGAGCCGAGTTGTCCGATGGACCAGTGACCTCCACTCTGTGTTTAGACGCACACACAAATATATGAGCTGCTTACATACAGTACAAACACACACACACCTCCCACCCGTCTCTCTCTCTCTCTAAATTTAATCAGTCTCCACTCTGATCATTAGCCCAACCAACTGAAGCTGGAGTAAAGGGGAATCCACTGTGTTTCATCAGCTCAGTCGAACCTGCTCGCTGCTCTGTGCCGTTTAGTTTCATTTACTCTGAGCAGTGTGGTGTGTAGTAACACTGACACAGTGTTACAGGGTAAAAAAACAAACACACACACCTCATCTATCTATTGATCTGGAGCAGGGATGTTTCGTTCCCTCTGTATGTACCGGGGGACCTGTCCATTTTTACAATAAATGAACAAAGGGCAGCAAGAATCAGGAGTAATATCCACAGGCTAACAAGCTAACAAGGAGAGAGTGTAGTGTCTCATACACGAGTGAATCTGGTAATCGGTACCTGGCCGTCGGGTGGGAGATACTGAAAGGGATGGAAATGGCAGGTAGTGACAGGGAACATCAGGATTTTCTTGAAAGCGCAGCTCCAATTTTTTATATTGTCTCACCATTTAAATTTTCCAGGAAATTTCTGAGGAAATTTTAAGAAAATGATTGTGACATAAATAAATATCCTAAAAAAGGGGTTGGCAACAGGAGAATGAAGATGAATTCAAAGATCAGTAAATCATAACCATGCAAAACAAAGACTTGCAAATACTACAAGAGAAAAGGGATTTATAGAGTCCTTAGAGTAGAGAAGGAAAATCATTCATGAGGGAATGAGTGATCTGAGGCACTGATCGTTTGTGTTTGTTTCCTTGTATCCTCACAGTTGTGCCTTGTGAGCTGTTGAGCTGCGAGTTTAACACGCATTATTAGACTATTCAAAAAAACAAAAAGGATTAAAACTAACAGCTGTGCTCTTGTCCCCACAGGACGCATCAAATAAAAGAGACTGATGATTTTGGTGATTTAACTAATCTTTGACATGACTCAGGTTTAGGAGGACTCAGTTTCACAGCTCAGAGACACAGGTAACAAAACAGTTCCGCTTCATTAAGGCTCAGCAGACAAACAACCTGGAATGAGTGGAAACTGGCTGCTGTAAATGCAAGAGATGATTACGGTACTGGGAGCAGGAGAGCAGGTGGGTGGGGAAGAGTCAGGTAGCTGAGAGGCGGGAAAGCTGAGGTCACTGCAGGTCAGGAGGGAGGAGTAGCATGGATGAGGCAGGCGGAGGATGAATGAACTGTGAAGGGGTCTGTCCTTTAAATGTAATATTTCTTGGTTAGAAGAGAAAATCATGGTACCAGTGGAAATGTCTGTGGGCACTAACATCAATAGGCTTCATCCTCTGGAGACCATGAATATCCACTTCACATTTTCTAACCATCTGGTCAGATATTTAGCTCTGAAGTGTTGAACGGACACACTGACTCCTGCTGTACAAAACACTCACATAGACACACAAACCTATGATAATTCTTCCTGACACGATTCAAACTCACCTGAACACACACACTCCTGTGTACACACACCCTGCAGGTACACTGTCTGCAGGGGATAAAGCAGTAGGAGGAGGTATGTTTCCTCCAACCGTATCTGACTGACATGAATCACGGCTTCTCTGGGATTCGTGGGGATTCACCACAGCAAGACGCGACCACAGCACGTACAGTCACCGTCACGTTACAGAAACCACCTGATCAGACGCCGCTGGGTGTCTGATTTCCATAAGTGCAAAGGTTACAGCCCACACTCCTCTGCTGCAGCACCTGAAGGGGATAAACAGCAAAAACAAGATGCCGTCATCATTTAAAAGGTCAAACACGCAGGATGAAAACTATAATCTATTTTTGCTAATATCCTGATGTTTTTGTTTACACCGTCCTTGTTGGTCGATGGGAACAGACAAGGACGAGGAGGAGTAACGACCGTTGTGCTGTGATGTGAGCAGAACCGGAGGAGAAGTGCAGGTGTCCTGGTGAGAGACCAGCATGAGCTAACAATACCCAAAGCTGTGTTTCACTTCACAGTAATATCAAGTTTACTATCACACATCAGGCACTACCCAAACTAGTAGTGACTGACTGTGCACTAGTGGTGACTACTGATAGCGAGAGAGGTTACTAGAGAAATCCACAGTTCATTTATAGCCTGTTCACTGCAGGTGTGAGGCAACACACACAACTATGTTATCTTTCAGCATAACACAATTTAGTCTGACACAACAATCAGCCTCAAACTGACCATAGTTAACCTTCATATATGTAGTGGACTGTGCAGGTGCCCCTGTATAGTTTCAGACTCTGTCCCCATCCCTGGTTTTGTACCTGGACTTCTCTTCTGTGCTCTTGTAGTACTGCTGCTCTGTGGTAGGACCAGAAATCTGTAAATCTGCAAACGTGCGCGTTTTAACTTTACGAGGTGACTGTGACTCCCTGAACGCACCATTGGCTTTGCTTTAAGTGAAGGTACAGAAATTTATTCTGTAATATTCTGTAATTTATTCTGCACACCGTCGGACTGGATTAGGTAAATCCACAGCAGCAGAGGCAAGAGCAGACATGCTCCTCACAGTTTCCAGTCTGAGGACTGGTAACCAGTGATATTCTGGTTACCAGCTTGAGGTTTCTCAGCTCCGTGTGGTGTTTCAGGTGATCATCACTGAGCCATGAAACTGAGAAATCCTTCCACAATAATGAAACACCTCCCACTGTCTGAAGAGGACGACACACACCACACTTCCAGACCCTGTGGGGGCAATAAGAAACAGAGAGGATTTCTGGGTCAGTAGAGTTCCTGCAGTCTCACACACCCACAGAGAAACACACACACACACACACACACACACACACACACACACACACACACACACACACACACACACACAGGCTTACATAGCGCCACTTGCAGCAGGAAGCATCTGGTCTCAGCAATGACACAGGTGGTGGAGTGTGACATCGACCACCTGGCACTCTTAAAGTATCCTTTTATAGATGAAATGAATGACATTATGTCTGTGTGCGTGTGTGTGTGTAGGTGTGCGTGTGTGTGTTTGTGTGTGTGTGTGATCTCAAACCTCTCACCCTGTGGTGTCTTGTTATTAAAACACCTGTTGGGTTTTCACTGTAAGATCACACCTGTCCATCATACAACAATGACCAAAGCTGTGTGTGTGTGTGTGTGTGTGTGTGTGTGTGTGTGTGTGTGTGTGTGTGTGTGTGTGTGTGTGTGTGTG
>JBBMJY010000010.1:1208759-1224457 GCA_037833715.1 Toxotes lorentzi | reverse complement strand
GTGTGTGTGTGTGTGTGTGTGTGTGTGTGTGTGTGTGTGTGTGTGTGTGTGTGTGTGTGTGTGTGTATGTGTGTGAGAGAGTGTGAAGGCGGGTGGCTGATATGAGATGTACTTAACTTCACCATGAAGCAGCCACAGCAGCACATGATGCACATGACTGGCACAGTCTCAGACTCAACACAACCTCCAAACTTTACCCCACAAAACAAACCTGAAGGTCAGACGGCAGAAATCAACAGGGAACAACTGTGATTATAAACACAAAGAAAATGAATCAACAAAGTTTGGGTTTTACACACGTGAAGAAGGTTTGGTTTCATGTGATGAAGTGTCTGCTGCAGAGTTAATGTGCAGTAATGCAGAGCTGATGCATAATGTGGGATTTCTGCCACGACTGTGACTCCACATGACTCATCTTCAGTGTTTTCAAACCATAAGTCGCAGCACTTGTGTGGCTCTATGTCAGCATACCGCGGCGCTCCCGGGACACCCGGTGGTGCTGCTCATTGGCAGGATAAATGGATTGTTGTTTGGAGAGCTGGAGGGTCCAGATGGAGCCCAGAACCGTGAAGAGGAGTTTTGGATCTCATTATGGGTGACCCGTACCGAAGACGAACACCTGCACATGTACATTACCGTTCACAAAATGAAGAATTCAATGAGATAATGATGCAGTCTCAGTTAGGGAGCCATGCTGTGCTGCAGCAGTGAAACTTTATATTTGTGAGGTGTTTTTAAAGATTCACGTATTTAAGGATGAACCGATGGGCTCAGAGCTGAGAGCTGAGTCGGACTGACACACTGATGGTTTCTGAGTTTGTTGTTTTTCAGACCCAGATTGTAATAAAGTGGAATGATACTCTAAACTGAGTTTTGGTGATTGCTGGTCTGAACAAATACACACATGAACACACACTTCAGTTATTCGGTGATGGTGGGTGATTGTGTGTGTGATGTTTGTGTAGCACAGGCCTTTGGATGGGCTGGGGTCCCACCGCCTGTGGGGTCCACATGGCCTTCAGACAACAGCCAACACACACACACACACACACACACACACACACACACACACACACACACACACACACACACAGAGTGGACCACCACTGCCAACCTCCACCGTCTGCTCTGTCTTCGTGACTGGCCTATGAAAAGAAGTTTATATTCGTGTGTTACTGTGCTGACCTTCTTTGTGTGCAGGCAGCAGGTGCTCTGTTCATGTGGAATCATACTCTACAGTTAGCATCAATTAAGGGCATCTTCTCCAGGTGTGTGTGTGTGTGTGTCTGTATTGTGAGGAGGAGTGGTGTGTAGACAGCCTGGGACTTCTGAGGACATGTGTCCCACCTCCCCTAAAACAACCTCTCTGTTCAATGTGACATTGAGATTTACGAGATTTACTTTAACTCTTCAAATCCTGGATGACTGAAAACTGCGGTGGCGAGAGAAACGCTCTGCTTCGTGTTCTGCAGAGATGATTTTGGTTGGTGGAAGGACCCAGATGCAAACTCAGAGACAGGAGAAGGTCAGTGCAAATCCTTTACTGAGGAGTTCACAGACCAAGCACAAAAGATCGGGTCTCTTTCAATGCAAAACAGAAGCTGCAGAAAACTAAAACAACTGAGAGACTGAAAATACTCCGATAGGAACTGTGCACAGAGCAGTGCATGTACCAGGCAAAGAGCTGCGATGTTCTGGCAGCAGCATCCTTCCAGCCCTCACCTTAAATAAACCACGGATGAGGATCCTCCACAGGTGTTCTTTCAGCAGGACTCCACAGGTGTGCTTCTTCTCCCATGGAGCGAGAGAGAGCGAGAGAACCAAAGCACACCAGGCTCACAGCCTTCACTATAAAAGCAGGCTTAAAAAATAAATAGAGCACACACTCACACAGGGCTCAGGGCTCAGGGGAGAGGGATCATCACACCCGGGGGCTGAGAGGGGGTTGATGTATGCAGGTTAATACTGAACTAAATGCTGACGGATGTACACTGTAAAGTTTCTAAAGAACAGTGTTGTTTCACCCTGTAGTGATTGTACTCTCGTCCACTCTTCATTAACATTAGAGTGATCAGTGTGTTCATTAACAACAGTCGAACTGCTCGTTTTCTCTTTAATAATCAGTTTATAGTCACATAAAGTCTGTATTTAATTCACGTTGAACTGCGACTCACAGGCCAGTGTTTAAGCCTCATTAAACCTGTTCCTCAGTCTAAACTCTACAGTTAATTTGCTGGAAAAGCAAAACAATGATCTAAAAGAGGCTGAAAAGCTCCACAGAGCTTCAGAGTTGATGAGAATTCTCTTCCTTCCTCAGAAGGCGTCTGTTGTTATTGTTCATATTTTTCCATCCAGCATTATTTACTTTCTCCTCTGTGTCCCAGCAGAGGAATTCTCTCTGTGCTGCATATCAGCGCTGCCTTAAATCAAAGACAGTGAATCCCTGGCAGGTCAATTACTGTCTGACCAAACACAGAGTGAAGCAGACGACCAGCGTGTGCTGACGGCTGACACTGCACGCTCACTGTCACTAAATTTATTAAGACTGGGGGAAAAAATGATGCTATTAAAATACTTAAAATACATTCAAAATGTCCTGCATACAGTGAAGGAAGAAACCTTTCACTCCATTACAAAGTAAAAGTCCCACATTCAAAGGTATATTATTGGGTATTCTTACAGATGCCTTTACTTAAAGGAGTTTAACTACTTTAAACACTGTTTGTAGTTTGGTCTTCTAACCACTGTATTTTGTGCATTGTGTATTTTAAAAGACATTTTAAGAGAATGTCTAATAAATGTAATGAAGTAAAAAGTGCTGTTTCTCTAAAATGTGGTGGAGTAGAACAACAACGTGGCATCAAACAGGAACTCAAGTGCTTCTTCTTCTTCTCACTGTCATCAGTCAGATTCTCACAGCAGCTTCTATAAAAATCATCTCCCCTCCACCTTTTACTCTCATGCAGCCTCATATCATCAAACTCCCACCTCCATGTTTCACAGTCGGCACTGAGCAGTCACTGTGGTGCTCCTGGTCCAGGTCCACACATGCTGGACTCCATCTGATCCAGACTAATTTATTTTGTTTTCATCTGACCAAAGAATGAGCTGCCAACATTCATCAGGTTTCTGTTCATGTTGTCTGGCAAACTTTGATCTTAAAGTTTTGTGAGCGATGGTTTTCTTCTTGGACTCCGTCCGTAGACGGTGACTTCATGCGGTGTCCTTCACACTGTCCGATCAGTCAGACACCAGTTTCCACAGATAATCCTTGAGCTGAGCTCTTACCTGTCCATTATACCGTTTATACCATTATAGGTAAGACTGAATACTCTACACTTCAACTTAACAATAATACAATTATTGTGAGATGGTGCAATTTAGAATCATTAAACATTTCAGTGATGTTGCACAGGGATGTACTCTGCTTTGTTGTATATGGTTTGAACCAGGAGAAATGGTTTATGCTGCAGGAGTAGTTTGAGAGGTTTATGTGGAGTCTTCTTGGTTTCCATTGGAATCCATTTTAACTGCAGCAAATTCAACTCATAAAATTCTCATATGAATCATTTAGGTGTTATTGGCTGTTTTACGAGGCAAAGACAAAATTCTGAACCTGAAGTCAGTGAATCTCCAAACATCTTCAAATCACTAATGTGTGATTCTCACAGCAGAGGTTTACTTTAAAGACCAAATCATGATGTTCCTTAGGACATATAGATTTCTTTCAACGTAGAAAGGTTCTGAAACCTTTACATTGCCGTATCTTCTCAGTTAACAAGGTGTTTGAAGGGAGTTTCAGTGGGTTTATCCTGAGCTACATCACAGATGGTCTCCAGCAGGCAGGTAAAGGTGGATGAGGTTATTATGGAGCAGTCACGGCACAATGCTTTCTATCAGGAGCACAGTTACGGCATTATTAGACAGAGATGATGATGGTGTGTGTGTGTGTGTGTGTGTGTGTGTGTGTGTGTGTGTGTGTGAGGACAGAGATGAAAGAATCAAATTGACAAGGGAAATTTTCCGCTTCAGGTGTCACCTACTTGTTTATCAAAGTGTTTGTAATCAAACTGCCTCCAGAAGAAAATGGAGCTGCCATCGTCTGCGACTCCTGATCACACTAACTGGTCTGTCTGTGCCGCCAGTTTGGCCTCTGACGCCAGTTAGGTCTCTACATCCAGCACATTTCTGTCCTCCAGGTTTCCTGTTGTTGAAAGACAGCCTGTGACCTGCTGTCGCTGGGGCCCCTGTAAATGTCACCAGAGCCGTCAAGGGCCGATCATCCCGATGAGGAACACATGACATACGTTTTGAAGGGTTTCACATTTTCATGTGTCTGCTGATGAAAAGAGCTTCCTCTATGCTTTGGCCTCACCTCTTCTTTTAATCAGGATTAAATAACAGAATAACAGTTAAAGACAAGACAAAAAAAAGAGCAGAAATATTTTGTCAGATACAGAAACACTGAACAGTGTTACACACAGAGTTACAAGCAGAGGATACAAACACAACACTGTCTCATTTATCACTCTCACATGCTGACGTGCAGACGTGTTACCATGGGTACCGGGTTATTAACATAATCTCATACGAATCAATTATAAGATTCCTGAATAGTTCACGGTCAGCAGATGGATTTATTCGTATTAGTGAATTCATGTAAAAATCACCTGTCCACCATCCAAACTGCCTCCTGCTGCCTGCGGTCGCTCTGTTTAGATGCAGACAGAAACCTCAAGCTTTCGTGATTTGATGACCAGTGTTTGATTGGCAGCTTTCACACCAGCACAGGCGAACCAGGCAAACACCCCAGGTCAGGTGTGACCTGCATCTGCAGGTAACTTCAGTTGAGTCAGGGACCGTTGATGTTGTGGGTCTGTCGGGCCATCAGGTCTCCATTCTTCAAACCAGTGAACCACATCCTGAATCCTGCATCATCCGTTGTCTCATCTCACCTGACAGCGAGCTGACCAGTTTACCAGTTTAACATGAAAGTTAGCAATTAGCTGGTCTGATCTGCTGCAACACCTTCTGTTGTTTGTGACTCACGTCCAAAAGTCTGCAGAGCCCCAAACAAATTAACAAGACACTCCCTGATTCCAGCTGTTTCCTGCTTTGTTTCCAAACAAAATCCCTCTGTTTGTGTGTGCTGAGCTGCAGGGAGCTAACACACACACACACACACACACACACACACACACACACACACACACACAGAGGCAGAGAGTTGGCTGAGGAGCCTGGGGCATCTGGGACTTGGATTAGGAGCCATGACAGGGAGATGGAGGAGGGATTACTCTGCCTGCCTCGTTTCAGCTTTCCTGCCTCACTTTGTTTGCATGAGTGAGAAAGAAGAAGAGGACAAAAAGATTCAGAGAGACTGAGCGTGTTGGCCTGAACGTCTGCTCCATTATTGGAAAATAGCAAAAGAGAAAAGCCCTAAATGACGCTGAGAAACTACACAATTCAAACAGTATCACAGCAGACGTTACTGGAGATGATCTGTCAGTGAATCCACTGACTGATCAGCAGCGACGGAAACAGGAGGGAAGCCGTGTGAAGTTATTCGTTAATGGAGGAAGAAAAACGTGAAATGAAATGAAAAATGTGTGAAAGAGCCAACATGTCAGTGACAGAGGTAAACTAAGAGTGTCCATCTCTGATTACTGTGTGCGCTACTGCCAGAAAAGAAAGGCCACTGCTGTGACAGTCACTAAGATCAGTGCTGTTTGTCTTTGCACTCTGCTCATGATAATTACCACCAGAGATAGTGGCTATGGTTGATGAGAACATGAATGTTAATGAACATTAACATAAGCTCCAGTCTCCTGGATGAAAGTCCCAGACCACGATCAGGTGTTTTCATTGACCATTCACATTAATCACGAGGTGTGAAACTGTCCAGTATGGACGTATTGTAATTTTCAGTGATACAATATGTGTGTATTCAATTTTAAATGTTGTAAAACAGAAAAAAAAGGAAGAAAATCCTGATTTCTTGCTGATTTTTAGGCTCCATTAACAGTCAGCGCTCAGACACCTGCAACACGTGTATCTCAGGTGTGTGAACATGCTGCTAAATCAGCTGACATTAACAAATACATGTGACTGAAGTCAAATTAATTAAATTCAATTAAAGTCTCTGATCCAGAAGTGTTTGATCAGTTGTTCACGTTTCCGACTCGTCTTCAGTACATGTTACATGAATCTCATGTTATTTCTCTGACTTCATCAGGTTTAATAAAGCCTGTTATTAGACCGTGTTTCTGTGTTTAGCCAAGCAGCAAAAATGAAAAACATGAGTGTTAATATTGGAAAACTCGACATTATACAACAAATAAATAGAAGAAGAGTGTGAAGCTTTGAATGAGGCTCCAAGTCAACATTTAATTACTTCCAGTACGGCGGATAAATATTTTGCCAGGCCTGTTTTGTCTGCAGGGCACGAGTGGCTGAGGATGTGTGGGATTTTATCTTTCCTGTTCAGAGGAGCCGTTACCTTTTATTAACTACCCTCAATGTCAGAGTGCTCAGTATTCAGCAGAACGACTTTAAGACAGCCGACAGATGCCAAAGCAAACTGGACCGGGAGCTTCGGACGTCCCTGTTTCCTGATGACAGTGAATGCAGCAGGCACCTTGCCTTTACATAGACGTCCTACAGACAGGTGATAAATCAAAGGAGAAACCCACAGGTTTCCCACTTTATGTAAACCAGGCACATTTTTTTTGTGCCTGGTTTACATAAAGTTTTTTTTTTCAAACCACAGTGAAGTGGATCATTTTTTTCCCTCCTGGTTCTGAGGTTACTCATTGATTATTTTAGATTTTCAATGTGCATATTTTATGGCTCCTTTTGATGAGTATCAGTCTGCGTTGAAGTGCAGGGAAATACTTTGAAAAATGCCTTCAGAAGCTCGTCTACATCCCAGACTCAGGGAATTCAGACAATAAAGAGCTGTATATCTGCACCTGATGAATTATGAAATCAGAGCGGGATGTTGATGTCTGTGCAGAGTTGGCTGATACTGAGGAGCCTTCACTAACTTCCTGAAGTCACAGCAGATTGAATACGTACTCACTGACAACTCTCCTACACCAGATGAAGCTAATAATGTTTTACATGGTGAAACAGGACTGGACTTTAGAAACAGGACTGGACATTAGAAACAGGACTGGACATTAGAAACAGGACTGGACTTTAGAAACAGGACTGGACATTAGAAACAGGACTTTAGCGAGGGCCTCTGTCATCATGGTTCCATCACATTGTCTTCCAGTCATATTCATACTGGTTTACAGGGCGGCCATGATCTCCCACCACCTCAACCTGCTGCTTCTGTGTGTGTGTTTGTTGGGGGAGATAAGCTCTCTCAGCACAATCTTTGCTGCTGTTCTGAATCTGTAAGAGCTTCCGTTGAGGCCCGGAGCCTTTTCTGCCACATCTAACTTTATAGACATTTTCTCTAAATAATCAGTTCCTTGACTTAAGTGTCTTTGACTGAATCATGACTTGTAGAGATTCAGGTCTTTTTCTAATTTGACAGGTTGAGCTCACCTGCTGAATGGATGAGTAGAATTTAGGAAGCGGTATCACAGATAACAGGTTCATTAGCCACACAGAGAGATTGTGGGGCAGTCACTCTGCAAACAGTTTGTAAAACATCTTCCAACTCATTCAGATAAAGATCTGAAAATCAGAGTGGAGGGGGGCAAGTCGTCACATCCGTCCCTCTGGAGCGCTGCAGATTTATCCTCTGATTTAAATGTTGACAAAAAAGAACGAGCCAAGAGCTGCAACATCCTCAAAATGTCCGACTTTCTCCATCAGTCTAAAACTACTTACTTCCTGTATGAGAAAGGATCGACAGGAAGTGTCTCAAGATTCATGATCGGGTGGCAGTTGCCCTTTTTCCCTCAGATGACCTTAATTTATTCATGTAAGACTTTGCTTGAACTGAACATTCACAAACGCAGAGTATATTAGGATCAAATTTGCCAGTGTCAACTATCCCCCTGCACACGGAGGACTGAACTCACTGCAGCTGACGAATCGGCCTCTAGTGCAATGTTCCCCTGCAAGAGTTTATGAAAGTTCACTCTCATCTTTCACCTGCTGTTTTTTTCTGTCATACAACAAGCTGTGAAGAAAAATCTCACCATCAAGCTCGATCTAATAAAAGTCTGTTTACTTTATCTGCTGAACGTTCCGGTTTTGGATCCAGGAAATGCAAGTGGCGCCGTGAGGGCGCGTCAGCAGGGAAAAATGATGCAATCAGCCTGTTTCAAGATGTCAGCAGTCAGCTGAGCGCAGGTAAGACTGAGAGCTGTGTTTTACAGGCAGCGGTACAATTATGTGTCTCTGAGGGCCTCATGTGCCGACGGACACTTCACATGTGAAAAACCACATGCTGCCATAAAGCTCAGGCTTTCCTCCCTGAATCAGAATTTTGTGATGTTTTCATTGATGTGTTTGTGATGGCTCCGAAACTAAACCATGAACTCCAGATTCTCTCAGTTCACTGACAAACTGATTGTACGGCAAATCATCGGATGGGTACAACACGAGAGCAGGAGGAACGAAGAAAAAAATCAAACCCAGGACTCACTTTCACGCCAGAATTCATCGTCACACAGAGTTATTGGTTTGCCTCACCTGACCAGTTCATGAGTGGATTCTCTGGCTGCAGCTCTTCCACTGTCCTCCTCACATTTCTGTGTCACAGGGGCAGATCAATAACAAATTTCATGCTTTGTGGTGTGAGTGACACGCTGCACTGGTGACGACATGACAGAAGAAACACTCTGGTGTCTGTGATCCTGCTGCTCAAAGATCTGTGGTGATAAAAGGTGATTTTCTGACTGAAACTGATCATGAACTCATTTTCTTCTTTTTTTTAATCAAAGACAAACCATGAAAACATCTTGTCCTCTCATTCTCTGCGATGCTGTTAACACACTCTGACCTCTGACCCTTCATTTGAAAGCCATCACTCAAGGCCTCTTGATCTCAAGGTCAGTGGAAGGTGTGACCTTCATCTGAATGGCTCCTCTTAATTCAGCCACAGGTCTTATCTTAATGCTTCTGCTTTCACAAAGAGTAGCTGGTTTATGGCTGTAACTTAAAAGGTTAATTCCAAGAAATGCTCAAATAGTTTGGTACAAATTATAAGAGAGAAGGAAGGAAAACGAGGCGTGTTCAGGATTTTAAGGAGAAACCTGGAACGATGTTGAAGGTGAGTGAAACACAGTTAACAGAAAGAGACAAAACAAAAATTCTTCATTTGCTGCTGAACATTACACATCTGCTTTCTAACTGGAAAACATGCTGCATGTTGGTTGAACTAGGTGATGACCTAAAGTTTTGTACTGTCATTTCAACACTGAACATGATCACATCCTGTCATCTCTTCTCATTTGTCTCAGTGTCTTGTTGTTGCTGTTAATTTAATGATCAGAGTCTAATGTAAGAGACCAGATTAAAGCCTGTGCTGCCTGTGATATGCTTATAAGGCCCGTCCACCACAGTGCTGTCACTTTTCATGTTACATTCACCCTGTTTCACCTCCTCACTGTGACATCTGTGCCACATCATGTCCTGCAGTGAGTCAGAATTGAGAGCAATGACAGATTACACACAGTATGTTACAGTATATGGGATTACTGATGTTTCTCTCAGTGGCTCTGATGTAATGCAAACTGGGTCACAGCTCAGAGACCCAGATACAGTTGAGTTTGGTTTGCCTTTTTTTTTTCTGCAGTTTTGAATTGAAGTCTGTGACGAATTGTATTTCTTACCCACAGATCTGAAGCCTTTATAGGTTTTAGGCCACACAATCCACAAATTTCAAGCACTTACTTACTCAATCAAAATCTCATCAGGACATAAAAGCCTCTGAATCAGCTTTTAGAGCTTCACTGGACACTAAGCTGCTCTTTATCATCAGAGGTGGATAACACGGACTTGATAATACCAAAGCATGTACAATGAAGAAATGGTCTTAAAAGTGGTCCCTGTCTTTAAATCATGGCTAAAGATGAGAGAGATTTAGGACATTTCTGAGAAGCACTTATTCTCAATAAGAGCATAATTATTTTATTCTTAGATATTTGATGCAGTTTGGACCAAAACGTTACTCTGAGCAGCTTCACACACGCGTGCTGACGTCGTTAATCATCTTCACTCTTTTCTGATCACACTTGTTTTTGAAACAATAACTGAAATGACGAATGAATGCAAAAAGTGAATTTATTTGGAGCTTATATTACGCAGCATGAAACCCAAACCAAAGAATATATTTGTTTGCTGTGATGTTATACAGTGACACCACAGTGGTCCCAGAAAAAAAACCAAACCACATGGAACTACCAGCACTCACTGGGTTCCCCTGTGTCTCATCACACCTGATCACGGCTCCATATAAGGACACCACTGCTTTATTTACTGTACCGTGAACGACATTTACTGTCCACCATTTTATTTGCATGTCCAAATTCTGTTTTGTTACCTGGTGGTGTGATTAACAACCAATGAGAAAAGGCCCTGAAAGGTTAGGTTTACTCTTTGGACCTTAGAAGTTTAGAGCTCATATAATATGATAATAATGAATTCAAAAGAGGTTTAGCTGCTTCAGAGTGCCAGCACTGTCAGAGACAAACGGAGGCACAAAACAGCCTGAAAAGAAACAAATATGAGAAGAGAAGCAGCTCATCATTGGCTGGAGGGCGGGATGGCCTTCTTCTTCATCACCCTCCTCGTGGCCTGTCTGGAGAGAGGAGGCTGAGCTGGGCCGGGGGCCGGGCCTGCGTTGGCAGTGTTGGCACGGCTGGCCTTGACCTCGTCGATGAAAGTTTCTATGGCAGTGAACTTCTCAGTCAGGTCGCCCAGGTGAGTTTTGAGGGCGTTGAACTCTTTGTAGAGATCGTCCAAAGCCTCAGACAGCGGCTGGATCCTGAAAAAGGAGACACAGAGAGCACTTAGTTCATCTGGTGAGGTCTGGATCAGGAGCAAGAAGAAGTGCAGACACTATACAACATTAGAAATAATTAAAAACTGAGAATCGTGTCATTAAAGCAGCTTAAATGTAAGAAGGTCCATATTTCTTTACATGAATATAAAAAACACCACACTTGCAGAATAGTTTAGTCTGAATTCTTGCAGTGTCTCAGTTTGGACTGATACAGACTAAACCTGATGATACCGCAAGAATTCACGTACAACATAAATACATAAATACAACCATTTCTCCTTCATCCACCATGGGAAAAGTTTTACTTTACTCTTTATCCTCTGTGACTAAACAGCCAGACTGTAGCTGCTCACAGATGTAATTTTGGTTTTGGATGTTTTCTGGTTTCAGTGTAGTTTGGCAAAGATGTCCCCAAAAAATGTTTTTAAAGTATCTGAGAGTTTCTGAGAGCTAATACAGATGTGCTGCTGATGTTTATGGATGTAAGAAGAATCACTGAGCACTGATCAGTTCTACCTTTAACATGGTATAAACAAACTACAGCAGAGGATCATATGTGACTTTGATTAAACAGCAACAATAACTAAGATAATCAGTCTGTTCAGTAGCTGAATACACCATAAATACACATCAAGATATAAAATTATGTCCAAGTCAAAGTGAAGGATGAAGGAAGAGAACAAATGAAAACCTGAGAAATAGAAGAAGAATTCTGGCTGAAGAGATCGAGTGAAAAGAAAATCCGAGAGAGACAGACACGTGAAACATGCTTCCTCCAGGACTGTTTATTTAACCACTGGACTATTAAGACGTCTCGACCTCTAAACTGTGGTGAGGAGCAGGAAACACCAGATTTCCGTGTGGAAAATCTCAAACCCGTTTCTTTCACTCTGCACAACAGCACGTTTCTATTTTGACTTTTAAATTGCAGTTTCAGCTGCAGTTTCTTATGACGACAGCGGCCGCAGAGTGGACCCAACAAACTCCTGACTTTATTTTCAGCCTGAAGCGTAAACCAAATTCCTGTGGCCACTCTCTGCTCCAAGACTGTTTCAGTTCATTCACGTGGAATATTCTGCTCATTCGGAACACACAGGAGGACACGGATGAAAGCTATAAAATTATTTTGTGGATAAAATAATAGACTAAACTAAACTCAGCTGTCTTCTTTACCACGGTGTCTTCTCTTCCACATACTCTTTTTATACAGGATGTCTCGCACCTGGACTCTCTGCCTCTCTTGTCTTCTCTCTCCCCATACATACCTGGCGTAGTCGGGCAGCAGAGACTGGTGGTCGTTCTGCAGGAGTCCTTTCATCTGGTTCAGGATGTCAAACCTCCAGTTGTCCAGCACCTGAGTCAGGTTGGCCACGCCACGCATGTTCACCCTCTCAGCTGGGAGACAAAGAAGACATTTTCAGTTATTGCAAAAAAAAAATCATTTGGTTCACCGCTGTAAAGATTTTTACAACTGATGAGTCTTTCATCTGGTAACACGGTATAAGGCACAATGATGGCTCACAAGTCCAAAACCAGAATCAAACAAGATACACTGTGTTAAACTTCAAAGGTTATGGTGTGTTTTTTAACTGTGGACAGAGCCGGGCTAACTGTTTCCCCCTGCTTCCAGTGTTTATGCTAAGCTAAGCTAACTGGCTGCTGGCTGTAGCTTCATATTTCTGGCACAGGCATGAGACTGTGTATTGATTTTCAGATCTTTGTCAACACAAGAATCCTTCAAAATGTCAAACTCTGCGGAGCTCAAACTTAATCAAACGGTAACATAAGGTCTTCATAAGGTCACAGTTTGATCCTAACAGATCCTAAATCAATGAAGCCTGACATAAAAACAAATAAGACAATAACACATTCACGGACACGTTTGCTCTGAACTTTCACCTCTAGCTTTGACATCATCATGATGAGCCCTGAACTTGACCTTTGACCCAGAATAAACAGAGAGTAATCTGGGTGCTCACAGCCATCCCTGTAGTTCCACTCGTCGGTAGTCGTCGACGCTGGACGCCGCCTCTGGGCCAGCACTGTTACCGTGGCAACAGTCAGCAACAGCAGCAGCACACTCAGTTTGGAGGCCATGATCAGACCAGCACCTGAAAAGGAGAACATCCATGACTTTAATGACAGTTTAAATTACATCACTCACAAACTGTGCCCTGTAAAAACTGGTTGTTCTACTGACTGATCGATTGAATTCAGTAATACCTGCAAACCTCGAATGTGCTGCATCTTCATCGGATGCAAACGACTCAGAAACAAGTGAGTCTGTATGTTTAGTTATTTGCACTTCATTCATACATTAGCATCATGCATCTATGTGCTGCCTCTGGGTCCGGTCTTCATGAAGACTAAGACAGTGGTTTCTGCTGATGTCCCTTCCTGAAGTGCATGATATCCTCGATCCTCTGAGTTCTGTTTTCCAGGCTTTATTTTAGTCTGAAAATCATGTTCAGCACAGCCTGAGTCAGGATGCTGCATGGATTACACTACTCCTCAGCACTGTGTAAAAACCTTGTATGGCTTTGCTACCACTGTGACTATCAATCCTAATAAAGCAGAGAAAAAGGAAATCTAACTTTTCTGAGCGCAAACTTCTGAGTCTTCCAGGCGTGTCAGAGGGTGGAACAGAGAAAGTAGCCCCGGGGCAAAACTCTCAGTTCCTGCAGTCAGCTCACATTAAGGAATGAATCCAAGCTCCAGTCAGAGCTGATACACAAAACTGAACTGACAGAGCCACTTGGAAGACTGTGAGGAGAGCTGCAGAGACATGCAACCTACCTCAGCAACTTCATGTTTGTTCCAGTGATACACACATACACTCACACACACACTCACACACACACACACACACTCACACACAGATGTAGCACCCCCCACATACCTACATACAATAATACACAGAGGCTCTATGAGACAATACAGTTTGTCAGAACTGTTGTTTAAATGAATTTCACATGTTTGAGAGACGGACCTGACGACCGGCTCAGACTGGGAAATGACTGTAACAAGCCCTTTAAGGCCTTTAAAGAAACTACTGTCATTAATGTGGCTGTAAAAACTTTGTAGTTTTGTCACTGAGGGAAAGTTGCTGGATTCAGTCAGAATGGATTTAAAAAATGACAAAGCGGTGACAAGCATATGGAAACTTTTCAAACCACTTTTGGAGCATTGACAATTTCTCTGCTGTCCACTCGTGCTCTGCGTTTTCTGAGCAGTCATGTTTATGCAAAAACATAAGTCAAAGCACCTTTTTCCTTGTTGCAGTGTTTGATTTTCTAATTGCTAACATGTTCCCCATGACAAATTTTTAAGGTGATCACATGATAACGTTGAGTTACCTGTTGCAGGTTTAAATACAGCTTTATGGGTGTGTGGCTACTACTGGGGCTGCAAGGCACTTCCACAGTGTGGCTACAAAACAAAAACCTGGCCACATCATGAATATGTGAATTGACAGGTTGGATAATTAAAATTGCAAACTGTGTGTTACTTAATCATCAGTCTGCTGACTTTATCCTCCTGCTATGATTTAACAAAGCATATGCTGAAGGTTTTCGGTGTACATATGTATGTAGAGTTTGGTGTCTGTGAACTAATTTCTATATGCAAATTTAACCATCTCCCAAAAACTTTTTCAGTTAAACATACATGAACACCCACTGTCCCTACAAGTATGTACATGTACAAAACTTTTCACAAAAACGTACACAGAGGCAACCACAATGAGCTTTCACATGTATTTCTGCCTCCTCCTTCTCTGCAGGCACAGCAATTTTTTTAAGCAACCAAAATCTCATCAGCTCTAACCACGCTCAGTTTGGCAACCATGAAAAAGTTTGGCCCTGTGGTGAAAGAACGCACATGGAAGAATTACAGAATTTCCCAGAGTCATTCAAATTTTAAACAGCAGATGCCTTATTGAAATTCATGCTCAACATTAATAAAGAGTCCCATTCAGTTTAATCTCAAGCATGCATTACACTTACAGTGCTCATGCTTTTATGCTGCATGAATACAGTCAGATTTTCTTTCAAAGCAGAAACAAGGTTTGGAGAAAAATATTTCATACTGCAGTTCTTTTTTTTTTGTTATTTTGGCTACAATCAAAATGAAGCAATTTGAAAGGAAGGGAAAATCAGAAGAAGCACAATTTACTCTTCACAATACAGATATGCAGACACCCTTCTCTTTTCAAAGATCTTCTTAATCATTTCAGGTAAAAAAAATCAAGTTGTTCATCAATATGACCAATTTTTAAATTCAGTCCAGCTCTCTGAACATACCTGCACAACAATACTGTGTTCCTGATGTTCTGCAGCTCCTCTACCGCAAAGTTTCCCAATGGTCTCGACAGAGGGAAGTAACAGACATGCAAAAACTGCAGAAAGAGACAGAAAGAAAGAGAGAGAGAGTGAGGGAGAGAGAGAAAACACACACCCCTGCTGCACACAAACATGCATGCACTTGCATATACACAAAAAAAACCTTTCTCAGTCTCACTTTCAAACATTTGCACAGAGACACACACACAGACCTCGTTCCTCCATCATTATGGAGGCCCAGTGGTCAGCACAGTGTGGTTTAGGTTTGAGGCGAAGCTCCAGTACCATGGTTGGTTTAGTCTGTTTTGATCACTGTTTGAGTGTGTGTGTGTGTGTGTGTGTGTGTGTGTGTGTGTGTGTGTGTGTGTGTGTGTGTGTGTGTGTGTGTG
>JBBMJY010000010.1:1163774-1190865 GCA_037833715.1 Toxotes lorentzi | reverse complement strand
TAGATAGATAGATAGATAGATAGATAGATAGATAGATAGATATACTTTATTGATCCCAAGCTGGGAAATTACAGTTTTGGGTTTTTTTTTTTAGATAAATAGGGCATATTAAAAGGAAAAATTATAAAAGAGGCCAAGGAACGATGAACTAAATTATTATTTTTAATAACTTAAATGATTACTCAGATTAGTTGATTGACAGTTAATATTCTGCCAATCAACTAATCGGTTAATCAGTGAAGTATTTCATCGGATTGGTTTCTGGGAGCCTGGTGAAATAATGAAGCTGCCATGTTCAGCGAGGGCCAGCAGGGGGCGCAACAGCCAATTTTTGTCCCGGGGCCCCTCGGCCTGGTGTACCGCAGGGTGCACATGAGCCTGCGGTCCCTTTAAATCCGAGGCCCCTCCCCCTTCATTCAACCACGTCATCACAAATTACAAACAAACATGGCGTCGCTCGGAAGCGGCTCAGCCTGTCTGACGCTAATTTTTGCGCTAATTGCGGCGCTTTTAGCGGTATTTTCTGTGACAGGGCCTCATGGACCAGGGCCCGTCGTGTGTCTGACTCTTGTAACCGTGCTGGTGTTGCTGTGGTTGCGGAGCTTGCGGCAGCGGGACGCTGGGACTGAGCGGCGGGTGTGTGTGCTGGTGCTGGGGGACATCGGTCGCAGTCCGCGGATGCAGTATCACGCCTTGTCCCTCAGCAGACACGGATGTTGTGTGACTTTTGTCGGGTTTGTAGGTGAGACCACCGCACACGGCACCAGAGCGTCAAACTGTCAGTCGTTCATTACCTGTCTCCATCATAACACGGTGTCTTAGCGCCACATGAGGCGGTTAACGGGTCGAGAGAAGGCAAAATTAACATTAGAAGTTTAAATACACCGCCTGTATCTCTGCGTGTAGAGAAAACAACAGTAATACAGCACGCATACATACACTGGATCTGAAAATGTCCAGTCACAGCAGGTAAATACTAAACATCTTCTTTTCAGACTCCAAACCTCATCCAGATGTGCTGAGAGAGGAGAACATCAGGATAGTCCCCATAGCAGAGGTGAAAGGTGTTCGAGGTAACCAGCACCGCGCCAGCAGTGATGTTGTGTGTGTTTCTGGGATTGTTTTTACAAAGTGCTGTGTGGTTTTTCCCAGTGGGACCGAAGCTGCTCGCGTACCTGACGAAGGTGCTCCTTCAGTGTCTGCAGCTGCTTTATGTGCTGCTGAGGATGGAGCTGCAGTCTCATGTTCTGCTGCAGGTTGGTTACACCCTGACAGCTGTGATGAACAGTGTGTTTCTGTAAGAGACGTTAATCGGTTTTACGGTCCTGTATATTCTGCTTTCAAAGATTCCCTGTGTTCGTATCCCAGAATCCCCCTGGTCTGCCCAGTATCGCGGTGGCCTGGTTCGTGTGTGTCTTGCGTGGCAGCAGCTTCATCATCGACTGGCACAACTACGGCTACACCATCATGGCCCTGAGTCACGGCCATAGACACCCGGTGGTCCGACTGGCCAAGTGGTCAGTGCTGCTTCAGTACTGTGCAGCTGAGGATGGTTTTGGAGTTTATAATAGTGACGAACATTTTTCACGGTTGTTATGTTGAGTTATGTTGAGTTGATGGTGCTCAGGCTTGGTATTGATATGTTTCCTGGATTTGTAAAGTGTTAACTCTTTCATCTCTGACAGTGACGGGGTTCAGATTTGTTCTCATCTTCTTCCAGGTATGAGCGCTTCTTCGGGCCTATGGCATCTCACAACCTGTGTGTTACCAACGCGATGAAGGACGACCTGCGGAAAAACTGGGGCATCAAGTGTGACTTGTTTTCTTCTTATCACATCTATAACAACAAACTGAGAAACCAGCAATGAAACTAAAAAATTACTGCAAATATAACTTTTCAGGGCGACGACTCTGTACGACAGACCAGCCTCCATCTTCAGAGAGACTCCACTGAAGCTGCAGCACGAGCTCTTCATGAGACTGGCCAACACGTATCCTCAGTTCCAGCACAAAGGGTGAGAGAAAGATACCACAAAACTATTCCATATCTACCTGTAAAAGTATCATCAAGTCATATTTTTAGCAGCTCGTCTCTGTGTATCTTCAACATATTGTAGACATCATCCAGTTAAAATGAGCTGTTGGAACAAGCTGGAACAGAGTAAAGATGTTGTTGTGCAGTGTGTGAGAAAAGCTAAATTAAAGTGAATTGGGGAAAAGTCAGGTTGTCTGTCAGGTAGCTGTAGTAACACACTGGTTCACTGACCTGTCGTGTGTTTTCAGGTCTGAGGGTGAGGCGGAGGTGGAGAGGACGATCTTCTCAGTTCGCGATCTCACCGATAACTCTGTGACTTTGAGGATGGAGCGACCGGCGCTGCTGCTCAGCAGCACCAGCTGGACAGGTCAGAGGACGAGATGATGCTCATTACAATGAGTTATTGATCCCAAACATTCATTTAAATGAGTTACAAATCCATTGCCATAATAAGTACTGTTGGATTTTTAGTTTTTTCCCTTTATATAAGATTATTTTTAACTGTAGATAATAATAAATAAAGGTTAACTGGCATTTTCTCTACTCTGATATTGTTTTGATTAATTGAGCGTGACAGTAGTTGTTAGTTGCAGCTGTAGACTTTATCTGCTGTTCACCAGCCTGTGAGCGCTGATGCGAGGTGAAGTCTTTTTGTAGAATCCAGCCTCAAACACAGAATCAGACATTGTTTCATCGTGGTCTCTCTTAAAATCAGAGCTTTTAAAATTCAAACATGTTTACTTTCTGTCCTCAGAGGATGAAGATTTCTCCATCCTGCTGAAGGCTCTTGAAGGTACAACAGGTTTTAACTGCTTCTGTTTACATTATGTGACATTGTACAGTGTGTTTCATCAGCTCTCACCTCACACCTGTTTGTTCTCTACAGAGTACGAAGGTTTCATTAAAGAAGGAGCTCCGTTACCATCTTTAGTCTGCGTGATCACAGGTAAACTGCTCTGCTGCCTCACTGTCCGTCCAAATATCTGAAATCAAAGTGGTTTCAGATTTTCATTTGAGTGTGTGTGTGTGTGTGTGTGTGCAGGTAAAGGTCCTCAGAAACAACACTACAGGAAGCTGATAGACTCTCTGCATTTAGAACATGTGGAGATCTGCACTCCCTGGCTGGAGGCAGAAGACTATCCTGTTTTATTAGGTAAGACTGATACAAACTTTACATTCAGTTCTTACTGTGTTTGTGTTTGTCAGACATGAACCTCTGTGCATTAAGATACAGAATATAGTTATGTCAGATAAACCCCTGATCTCATGAGGAGTTTCTTTTCAATAAGCATTAAAGTTCGAGACACACACGTTGTCTCACAGTAACACAAACAGTAAAAAGAGTTACATTTACTGCCATTACAACAAGCTGTGGCAACTTTCTTTGGACAATGTTCTGTACAACACACTAATGAAACATTCAAATACACTTAGGACCATGAATTTAAAAGATAAAAACAGAGTGCACCAAGTATCAAAGGTTTACAGTTCAAGAGTAGAACGACACAAATTACTGAAATAATTCCAAAGAAAACAAAAAGCTGAAAACAAAATGTCCTAGTGGGAAAAACTGTGTGATGTTTACACGTAGAGAGAACTCAGAGGTAATGCAGTTTTATTTTCTCATCACACATAAATGTCATAAAAAGAACATTTCTGCTTTAGAACCTCTTGAACCTTTGTAATGGTTCCGTCCTCCAGGTTCAGCAGATCTGGGTGTTTGTCTCCACAAGTCGTCCAGCGGACTGGACCTGCCCATGAAGGTGGTGGACATGTTCGGCTGCTGTCTGCCCGTCTGTGCCGTCCACTTTGACTGGTGAGCGTCGTCTGATTCAGATTTAGAGTCTAAGTGAACTCGGCTGACCGGACTGACCGAGGTGCAGCCACACTGATTAGTTTAGTTTGGTTTTTCGCCAGCGCTGTCAGAACAAACTGATGGTTGGAAACGTGGATGTGTAACCCAGGATAACTCAGCGGTCTGTTCTCCTCAGTTTACATGAGCTGGTGAAACACGGGGAGAACGGGCTGATCTTCAGAGACTCTCAGGAGCTCGCTGAGCAGCTCAAGGTGAGAGGTCGACGCTTAACTGTGTTGTTTTTAATGTGTTCCAAGCTCCAGCCCAGTAAAGCTGCTGAGAAACTTTTCAGTCTGATGATAAAAGTAAGAAGTCTGCTTCCTGAATATCAGACATAGTTTATAAAAAAATTCTGCTTCACTGTTTAAGCTTCTTCTAAATGACTGATGTCGAGTTGTGTTGATGTTTGTGTGTTTTCAGTCTCTCCTGTCAGAGTTTCCCAGTTCAGAGGGGAGACTGGATTTGTTCAGGAGGAACCTCCGCACCAGCAGAGGACAACGCTGGGACGACAACTGGGACCAGAACGTCCTGCCTCTCATCGCTGCTCTGAGATAAACACCAGGTTCGGTTTTTTAAGGACCAATACCAAAAATGTTGTTGTTGGATGAGGGGCAGGGAGGTGGTGTTAGAATAAGAGTTTCGTCTCGTAGTGTGAAGGTGGAGGATTCACAGCAGGTGGTGAGATAAAGGCTTCTTTCTGTAAAGTGATAGTGTTTTTTTTTTTTCTACTTCAGAGAACTTGAATGTATAAAAGAAAGTTTGATATGATGTACATTTATAAATAAAATCTTTATTGTTTCATCTGTACAGTTTAATCATTTCTATGGAGGAGAGTCTGTTGTAAGGAAACACGTGGCTGACAGGTCCTGTGATCACATGATGGCTGATTCCTGCATTTTCTGTCAAAACATGGACAATCAGTCAGTTCATTTAAGGTTACAGGTAACAGATCATTTCACAAAAGAATAGCCCTGAATAAACCATAACTCTCTACACACACTGTTCATCCAACCACCTGTTTCCACCTCATGCATAAAGGACACACCACCTCTTACAATGGTAAGATTTTAAATTCTGAGTGTAAAATCGTGAGGACATCACGTCAGTGTCTTGCTGCTCATGGTTTTAGTCTGTTCAGTGTATAAAATTAATTAACACCAACCTTATCCAACATTTTAGACTTCAAATTAGTCTTTAGATTCATGTAAGAGAACAATGAAGCCTGATTTCACTCTGACAGAACCTCCTCTCAGAGGTCTCTCACCCAGCTGCTGCTTGAAGCTGCTGTAAGTCTCCGGGTTTCTTATGGTGGAGCAGATGAGGACCTCAGGGAGGACTTCAGAAGAGGAGGACCTCAGGATCTGGGACAGCAGCTTCACCAGACTTCCCACGATGTCGGGGTCATACACCACATCTGGAACACGGGGATTTAACATCTGTAAGGTTTTGTCATTTACACTGCAGAAGAAGGCAGAAGGTTGTCTACATGTTCTCTGTCTACACACTGAACTCTGACCTGCAGCGATGACAGTGTCAGCCCTGATCTGTTTTAAGTGCTCCTCCGTCGCTGTCGTCCAGTCCAGCTCCTCCACACTGACTGTGGGACTCCTCTGCTCAGTCAGCCCGTTCAGCTGGACGTTGGCTCTCAGCTTCTGCAGGACGCTCAGGTGACAGTCGCTGAAGACAAATCTGCTCGGGCTGCAGGAGCGACAGATGGTGATACCGGTCAACCCCACGCCGCTGCCCAGCTCCAGAACCGTCCTGCAGACAGGAGGAGGAGAGAGGGAAAACGGCAGGTTTCATGTAAATCAGGCTAACTGGTTTCCCCTGCCTCCAGTCTCTATGCTGAGCTAAGCTAACTGGTTGTTGGCTCAAGCATCATGGTTAGCATACAGACATGAGAGTGGTATCCATCTTCTAATCTTACCTGCCCGTGAAGGCCTGCTGGTGATCCAGAGCCCACTCGGCCAGGTAGAGGGCGGCCTCCCAGGTCACCAGACCGGTGGTTCCCTCTGAGATCAGAGCAACGTTTTCCAACAGGCTGACAGCGTCACCGCAGGGCTGTGGGACATAAACCAAGGTGCTACTGACAAGAGTGGTGTGTTCATGACATTAGAGAGTGAAAGGAAAAATGTACGTACTACATACATCAGAAATCAGACTGTGAACACCTCTGACAAATACCATGAATACAATACAAAATGTCCCCAACAAATGGCCTATATATTGAGTGGTGCGTGTTGGGTACCAGTAAGTAGCTCTTGTAGCACTCGGTCGTGTCTTCAGTTCCCACCACCTCAGCCAGAGCATCGTACAGCTCGTCCAGAGGATCACAGCCTGCAGCCTCCTGCTGTGGAGACACAACACACGTTGTAATGAGACTTTGGCTGAAATATCATTTCAGATGGGTTTCTATAAGACTTTGGGATGTAACCTAGGATAACATGTTACTGAAAGCTCTGGTAATTGCTGAGACAGACTGACAAACCACCAACCCGTCTGATGAGCTCAGAGAGGAACAGCCTCCTGTATCTGACTGATGGTGGAAACTTTCTGCACAGAGAGTGAAGACACGTCTGAAAACAACACCAAAGACACATCACTGTTAGTTTAACTGATACCTGAGGACTGTTACAACACCAGGACAGGTTTGTGTGCAGGCGCTCTTACCTGCTTCAAGATATCTGAAATTAATTCTGATGATTTGTTGCTCTGAAGATCTTTTTTTAGAAACTGTAAAAGTAGAAATGATCAGTCAGGAATAATGAAGTGGCTGTGATTTGCTTGATACGCTACCTTTCATGAGGTTTAGTAGCTAATATAGTAAAACCAGTGTAAATCATGATTTGGACCTTAGAAACCAGAGATCTGTCATGGCTGCTTGCAAACAGGAGACATGTATTTCATTTACCCATCACAGCATCAATAAAGACTGATACAGAATTCAATGCTTTTATTACTTGTATTTTTCATCTTTGAAATTTCCTTCTTCTAATCCTTTACTTTGCTCTTGTTCTAATTATCCTCAATCATTGCACACGAGCTTTTTAGCACAGCCCTCAGAGGATACCACCCTGCAGTCCAGGACTGAGCAGGAGCTGCAGGTCTGTATGAGATGTGTGCCGAACCATTCAGAGGAATCCACTGCTATGTAAAGAAATTTCAGTCACATTCTGTCACTGAGCAAATCCGCCGCTGAGCGCAGCAGCAAGAAAACACACATTTTTTTAAATAGAGTTTGGCGCGAATGTCTGTGCAGGATGTCATACTCACTGTCCAGGGAAATGAAGCCAAACGACTCATAGAGAAAAAGAACAGCTGGAAATCTTTTAAAATATCCGCCTTTTTGACTTTAATTTGGTCTGAGCTTTCCTGCTCTGGAAGCCCCATCTTCGACATGTGTTTGTTTACTTCCTGCTTACCCATAATCCACCGCGATCGCCTTTCGCTAGGGCTAATGAGTAGTGTAGTTTTTACTTCATTGTTTATGTTTATTTTTTAAATGAACCGGCGAACAGTTTTATCTGTGTAAAACATATAACATAAGAAATAAGGTCTGAAAAACAATTCAAAGAACAACATTTAAAGAAAAGAACGATTTAAGGGAGGGGTGCAAATCATTTACAAAAGCTGGAAACCTTGGATCAACCTTTAAATATCCACAATTACAGTGAAATACTAACACTAATACACACAAATACACAAAGCCATCACATGCTTTGAGGATTTAAAAATATTTATAAAAATAAAGATATTTACATCTTTTTTTTCGTGATCTTTGTTTATTTATTTATTTTTAAACACAAAGCCTCAATATCTCTTTTGTGACTTTTTGTCCCTGACATTTAAGTCTTATAGGGTTTGATGCTAGTAATCTGAATAATCTGTCAACAATATTTTTGTTATTATTCTTGGAGGTTTTCATCCCGCTCTTTTCTTGCTGTGTCACTGCAGGAGGAGATAAACCTCTTTACCGTTGGGCCAACTCCTCATTCACCCACAAGTCTGACAGCAGAGACAGCAACACACACACAGACACACACAATCAGCATTTACTGGTGAGTAGCAAGCAAATTATTTCTATTACATGATAAATTTCTGTTTTTTTCTTTTGTGTGTGTGTGTGTGTGTGTGTGTAGTGTAAAACTGCACAGCTTCCAAATTAAGAGCAAAAAAATAATGAAACATACTATATAAGTAGACTCTGACTCAAATAACTGTAGAAATAGAACCATAGATCAGACAGTTTGATCCACAAAAGAAAAACACCATCAATAATTACATCCTACAAGAGGTTTCATTGTAGAGTTTCATATTTCTTCAGGAGTTCATTTTACTGTGTCCTGTCATGTAACACGAAATTTCAATGCGTAGATAGAAAATAGTGGTAGTAATAATAAATAAAACGTCATAAAACTTCATGATCTTCAAATGAAAGTGACCAAACTGAAGTAATCTTCTGGATCGGATTACAGATTCAAAGTTCTCTGAATCTGAAATTCAATCCAGTTTAAAAGGAAAAATATTTTAGATTTAAATAAACAATTTAAGAAATCTTATTTGATTTTTTTCCCTAACCGGTCTCAGCTCAAGCACAGCGGGAGGGACAGTTTGATAAAAGGAACGCACACGAACGTTTGTTTCTCACCGGAGAGTTTTATGCAGTGGACTGTCAACAAATAGCATGGCGGCGGTTTGTACATAGCTGAACTGTACTCGACGTTTCAGATGGAAGGCGAAAGCCTGTGTTGGAGATAAGGTAAGGAACGCAATGTATTTATAAAACTCATATCTTATATCCACACCGCCTTTACACACAGTCCGCCGTAGCTTTAGGGAGATAATCGGGGTTTTAGTTAAAGGACTCTGGCGAACTTGGAATTTTCCCCTCATTTGCTCTTCGCCAGCTAACTCTGCAGCTAACCTACTTTGCTGTTCCAGCTCGCTCGTTGACACTGTTGTCACTGAAATCAATGGTAATCCTGCCCCGGGCTTTGTATGTTGCCATAACAACAAGATCCAAACTCGATATTTGAAGGGCAAAAAAGGAGGCCGGCAGTAAAGCCCCGTTACATCCCGGTCCTTCTCCAAACTCCCTTTAAAAATGGACAAATTTAGGATCGTTTAAAAACACTCCCAGGCTTTGTTTGTGCACATCGTTTCCAAAGCTGCTCAGACACGTAGACACTGTCAGTCAGGTTACCAGTTTGTCATCGTTTAATGTTAATAATCCCCGTTTCTGTAAAAAAAAAAAGTATTTCATTCAACTCTCCAAGCAATCGAGTACATTTTGCGTTGCTGTTGTCCCTCTAACAACAAATGTTTGTTTGTTGTTAGAGGGGCTCCTCTCTTACTCCTGTTTATTTTTCTTTTGTTTATTTTATGTCAGTTTCTCTTGTTTTCTTATTTTTAGTGATAGCAGTTGTCTCTGTCTTCCATTTCAACTACGATTGCAAAGTTCAGATCTGTAACTAATCAGAATGAAACAGAATGTTGGTGGTGGACAAAGTATTCAAGTCCTTTAAATAAATATCAAAGAAAAACACTAATCCTGGTAGTTTTTCTTTTCTCGTGTCTGTCAGATCATCAGAGCTGCTGGAGGCTGAACACTGAACAGCAGTGAAATCATGGTGCTGAAGATCTTCTTCCCACAGTGCTGTAACCGGGCGGACAGCGGGCTGCTGGTTGGCCGCTGGATCGGGGGTCATAACTCGGCCGTGGTGCTGGCGGTCGTCCACTACCCGTTCATCCCCGGACAGGTCAAACAGTACATCCAGCAGGTCAGTGCAGCACCGGACCTCTGGGTCCTCTCAGGTCTGGATGAAAGCTAAACTGATTTATTTCCTAATAGCTCATATTGACCTCATACTGGATATATATATCGATATATATATTCATATGTGTCAGTCGGGGTTAAGGTGAGAGAAGACTCAGCCCCCATTTTATACCCCTCATGTGTTGCCTTTATATTCCAGTCACATAGATAAGCATTTGATTTTCTGAAAAATAAATGCCTGGTCATATTTTAAAAAGCCCAGAGGTTCACAGCACTATCCTGAAGGTATTTACTGCAGCATCAAAGGCTTGTCTAACCATGTGTATGAAACATTCATCTGTCTGCTGCACCATAAAAAAGATTTTTAACTCGTTTCTCATGTTGCGCCTGTTTTTCCAAACCCAGATGACACATCTTCGTGTTTCATTTGTACAAATAAACCAAAATTAAAACTCTTAAGCCTAACCATCTGGCCTTCCTCTGTCATTCTCTCCCAGATGCAGGCTCAGAGCGGGGTGGAGCTGTCAGTCCTGGGCTCATGGAGTTTACCCAAAGAGGGTCAGCAGGGCATGGAGAGCTTCCTCAGAGACCTCAGCACTATCTTCCCCCAGGAGCGCTGGCTCCAGATCAGCCGGCAGATAGGCAAGACAGGCTTCACCTGTGACATCCTCAACCAGGATCAGAGTAAGACCACCACACTGATATTCACTGGGTTTCTGCAGTAGTTCTGGAGGTTTCTGCTGGGTGAGTTTAGGTCAGACTAAAACTTAAATCATTTGGTTTGGAGGAATGAAATGGGTCCAGACTACTGGCACGGAAGCATAGTTTCTGTTCATTTCAATTATTTCATATATATGATCTGGTTTATTATCTGTCGTGAATCATTGAAAACCAGAGGGGGATTTTCTGTTCACGTTTTTTAATCAGTCAGGAATTGAAAATGAATTTATCACTCCTCCAGATGGAGGAGCAGCTCGGCAGAAGGCACAAAAGAAGAAGGAGGAGGGGGAGGAGGGGGGGGAGGAGGAAGAGGAGGTGATCTTCGTCCACTATGAGCAGAGGAAGGTGATGCAGTCGCAGCTTCACCCAGTCGAGAATGGAGTTCCTGACCCCAAGACTGATCCACCGTCTGAGCTGAGACAGGTACAACACAGAGAACAAAGAACTGCAGGAAGAAAAATCCTGAAGGAAAGAATGAAAATATAATTTCACTCATCATCAGAACATTTTTTAATCTTTACAGATTTCTGTGTACATACATTCTCACCTCCTGTCATTTCATATTTACACTCTTACATTTCTTGTTCAACATTTGGTTCTATGTAAAAAATATTTCCTGTAATCCGTCTCTTCCAGACTGTTTGCTTTTAGTCTGGCAGTGTTTGATTCTTCCAGCCAAAACTTCTCTTCTTTCCTCTGGTCCAGATGTTCCAGACGGTGGCCAGCAGCCAGCCTCTGTTCTTCATGGACAAGTACGACGACGGGCCGCTGAAGTCGACACACTGGCAGTCTGAAGGTCGAGAGGCCAGCATCGTAGTGGAGCTGCTCAAACAGGCCTCTGTCCCGCTCTGCCTGCTCATCAGCTGGCTGCTGTCCATATGGACGTGGATCTGTAACATTCGGTGAGAGGAGAAAAGATGTAGAATTCATCAGTTTACAGATCTGTCACCACTAAAGTGTGATGGTTGTGTGAGAGGTAAACGAGAATGACTGACCCAAATCTGAGTGGTCATTTCACCATCATTATCATGTTTCATCTCCAGGATCTTCAGTCTCTATCCGCTCCGCTTCCTGTCCAGTAAACTGTCCACATGTGTCCAGCTGAGCTACAGAACCGAGCACATGAGGACACTCAGCTCACCCAAACCAGCCGGCGGACACACACAGTTTATGAGGCGAGTTTCTGGAAAAATCTAAATGACTTTTCTGTACACGTGTCTCCTCTGTTTGGAACATCTCTCGCTAAGAACCTCAGCACACCTGTGTAGGGGCGTAGGTCAGGTGTGGTGCTGTGTCCATATCTTGCAAATAGATTTTGGCCTGATGATTTTATTAAAGCTACTAAAAAGGAAAGGCTTTGAGTATAAATGTGCTCAGTGAATTTCATGTTGATTAGATTTTTATATACAGTATGTGCAAGTAGCACTTTTGTCCCGATATTTATGTGAAAGATCAAAGGTCACTGAAATCAGTGGGAATCATCAGTGATATGGCTGAAGTTGGTGACACGCTGTGGGACAGACAGACAGATAGACAGGCAGACAGACAGGCAGGCAGGCAGGCAGGCAGGCAGGCAGGCAGACAGGCAGGCAGGCAGGCAGGCAGACAGACAGGCAGGCAGGCAGGCAGGCAGGCAGGCAGGCAGGCAGGCAGGCAGACAGACAGGCAGGCAGACAGACAGGCAGACAGGCAGGCAGACAGGCAGGCAGGCAGGCAGGCAGGCAGGCAGGCAGGCAGGCAGGCAGGCTGCTCCTCTCCTGTTCTTACCTTTGTGTCCTCTGTCTGTAGAAAAGCCAACATCGTGGTGTCGTTCCTCGTGGACGTCGCTCTCGGCATGTTGCTCATCTCGTGGCTCTACAAAGACAACCACATCACCATGTTAGCAAATACACTGGTGCCTGCAGCAGACGTAAGTGTGTGTTACTGAGGTCAGACTACAGAATACTTTGGTCTTCTGAGATGGTCACTGTGTCAGACCGGGACGTGGCTAAGATATGTGACAGGCTACGTGATAGCCTGTTTTACACAAGCTATGAAGACGATAAGACGGTTAAATCATTTTCTCAGAATGACAAATCTATCATTTCTTTTTTAAAAATAATGAGATAATTTACACTGTGATCTTGAGGTAATGAGTCTAAAAATCATTTCAGCCAAAAAATCTGCTGCGAATCTTAAACAAGGGCTCTTTTGTTTTTTCTGCAGCATGTGGCTAAAGAGCTGGAGGAGCTGCTGCAGTGGCTGATGGGAGCTCCTGCAGGGCTGAAGATGAACCGGGCCCTGGACCAGGTTCTGGGACGCTTCTTTCTCTACCACATTCACCTGTGGATCAGTGAGTCACGCAACAAAATACACACACACACACACACACACACACACACACAAACACACACACACAGGGCTTTATATTGTGCTCATACTCACTGTGTTTAAAGTTTTCATGCTAAAATAAAACAGAAAACAGGATCAGAATCCCTGTTAGTGGCCTGCAGAGTCCTCAGGTCATCTTCCTGGTCAGTCTTTCACACTGATATTTGTATATCTGTCCCTCCAGGCTACATCCACCTGATGTCTCCCTTCATCGAGGGCATCCTGTGGTATGGAGGCCTGTCAGCCTGCCTGGGCCTGACCTTTGCCATTTCACTGCTCTCTGATATGGTGGCCCTGCTCACCTTCCACATCTACTGCTTCTATGTCTACGGAGCCAGGTGAGACCTCGGCACTGGTTCAGTTTCTTTTCTATGCTCAGTTTTTCACTGCAATTAAACAAAGAACCAGGGTCTATATTAAAGAAATGAAGAATACGATGGACCTAATTTTGGGACTTCTTTCTCCATTCAGCGCTGCATTATCTGTGAACAGTAAATACCAGAGCAGCAGTTGCTGTGTCCCAATTCCATACTAAATACACAGTATGTGCTACATACTTATCATAATATGCTGTATTTGCAGTTCGTATTTGAGAACAATGGCGTAAGTGCACCGTCAGGTGTCAGTGGAACAACGTCTGCCAGTTATTCTTCACAGAGAATAGAATAGATTGAACAGTGCACATAATGAAATGCTTTAAAAGTTGAGTGAGCGTTGCTGTGGAAGTACGAGTGTTAAACGCTGTCCCGACCTGTTATTAGTTCGTGCACAACAGTGTGTATCAGCAGCATGTTCACAAATTCAGTTCATTGTTGGGATTCATAACTTCAATTTTGCTGCAGTGTGAATTCAAACAATGATTGGCATTAGTGTGTGCTACTGAACTGGGACACACATGAGATGCTTTATTTTAGTTTGACCTGCAGGGGGCAGTTTTTTCAACCATTTGCTTCAGTAAAGACTTTAATTACAGTTTCTTATTGACCCTTAAACCTTTAACTTTTCTGAATGTCGTTGTTGGGGTTGATATTTCTTCCGGCGTACACGTGGATGTTTTCACCTGATTTTAGTGTCAGGAGGCATCTTCAAAGGATGACAAACCACCTGACTTTATTCCCATATGTGGACCCTGCCGTTACTTAAGGGCATTAATTTTATCAGAAATAATCATTTCAGTGCTTCAGTGAATCAGGTTTCTTCAGTATGAGGCAAACTGCCGGTTCAGACCTGATCATTCTAAACAGCCTTGTCTTAAAATATCCAATAATTCACTGGGATATGGCAGAAAAAACAAAACGCAGACGTGTGGTTTAGGAAATGAGCCAAAGTATAAACAACAACAGAAAAAGGACCACGTCCACTTTAGCTCAGACACACATGAAGTACTCACATATATCAAAAGGAGCTGTGCTGTTTATTTCCCAGAGAGACATTGTTACGACCCCTTTAATTTTATGTGGTACAACAACACATAAATCATCTGAATCGGACATGCAGAACAGGATGTTTTGCTTTATATCACTGTTACATAACTGGGTCAGATGGTTGTGAAAAATAATTTAGTGCTTCTTGTTTCCTCCTTCAGTCTGCTTCAGTCGGTGCACGCACTTTCTTCTTCTGCTCCCCTTCTCCCAACAGTTCGCTCGGCATGTTTGCTCCTCCCGTTCTCTTTGGGACAATATCAGTATTATCAATAAGAGAAAAAGATTATGACAATATTTTAAACTGGCAAAAAATGATCTCCTGTCTGACAATCAAAGATGCCCTAAAGATAATTTTACACTGGATCTGCTGAGTCTGATGCGTGGAAGTCTGAACACTGTGATAATAGTGCTGCATGTTGGAGGAGAGAGCAGTGACTAAATTATGCATTTGCTCTAAAGATAGTTTGGCTCCCTCGCTCGTGGTGCATAATGAAATATTACCCATTTTCCTTGTTACATATTTATGCTCAAACAGCTCTTGGAATATGGGCGAGTGTGTGTTAAATTCAATCGGAGAGGCTTTGTCAGGGTGACTTATTAAATCTGTATGCCTGGACCTAAAAATATCTCCTGCTGTGATCACAGTTCACTGTCTACACCGGAGAGGATGAATAAGAGTCGTCCACATACTTCTGAATTAGCTTCAGAAAGCTTCTCTGCCTGTCTTTAGGCAGACTCAGATAAAGTGGCCTACAATGGGAATGTGATTAATCACTGAAAACTGATACAGACATTTATCAGATCACAGCTTTTACATAACTTTACATAAAAAACACATTTATATAACTCATTCCCATTTCAGATTGTCCTCAGGTCTATGAACAGACAGTAGTTCTGTGTTTTCCTCTTTCATTGCTTTGTTTCCCTTTTTTTATTTACATGTTGAAGGTTAAGTGAGATAACTTCCTGTTTACGTTGACATTTTTTTGCTTTGCTCTGTCATTGATCAAAGTGCACCTTAAATGTAGTGATGGGGATCAGTAATCAGGGGGGCAGCCGTGGCGCAACAAGTTAAGAGTGCGGCTTTGGGCTTGGGCTGGCCTGGGATCGGTGGGTCGTGGGTTCGATCCCTTGACCAAGCGCAATAAAATGGATATGGTGGTGAAGGAGACGCGCCTCCCCTGCCTTTGCAACCATGGCTGTGGTGCCCCTGAGCAAGGCACCAATTCACCCCAGCTCACTGGGCAGCCCTCTGCCCCAGCGTCTCCAGTGCATCTGCATGCTTGTGTGTGTGTTTCATTCGCTTGGTGTGGGTAAAATTAATTTCCCCAGGAGGGATCAATAAAGTAATAGAAAAAAAAAATTGATTTCAATCAAATCCACGTACATCATAACGTATCCAGTGTAAAGTTTGCTTCACCTCCTTATTTTCTTTGAATCGTCTACACACGGCAAGAAGCATGTGGAAGCTCTTCTGTAAATTCTGTAAAAACAAACATAAACTGGTAGTTTATGTTTAAGTCATGTGAGCAGATTTATAAATCATCAGATCATCAGATGTCATGTGTACAGTTCTCCATCCACGTTTAAATCTGCTGATGAAAAACTCCTAGTGAAATACTGTTTGATCAGCCACGTGGTTCAGTTCTCCCAACACACGACTAAACTCTGCCCCGTTTACACCAACACACAGATTTAACCCGCGTGTTTAACCCGTGCGTTGTCTCATGTTTGCGTTTGCGTCAGGCTTTACTGTCTGAAGATCTACGGCCTCTCGTCTCTCTGGAGGCTCTTCAGAGGGAAGAAGTGGAACGTCCTGAGGCAGAGAGTGGACTCCTGCTCCTATGACCTGGACCAGGTAACACACACACACACACACACGATCATTTTCTTAGAGATTTAGATGTTTACTGTGTGTGTTCTTGTGTTTGTGATGCTGCAGCTCTTCATTGGTATGCTGCTGTTCACCATCCTGCTGTTCCTGCTTCCCACCACAGCGCTCTACTACCTGGTCTTCACTCTGGTAAGATGAATTTCAGGCGAAGAGAGTTTGATGAGCACAGCATCTGTTGTCAGTTTCAGTTCATGTCAGTTACCACAGCGTCCAACCCTGACCAGTTATCATGATGGAAGAATGACAAACCGCTCCTGCAGCACGATCCACGTCATGATCCGGCCTGGTTTCATGTTTCTCAATCGCTGCCCACGTCTCAGACTTTTTCTGTAATTCAAATTGGTCTGATGCTCATTGTTTGTGCTTTGTTTGAGGTCCATTCTGCTTATTACGTACTGGAATCTCCATCAGTGGTAATTAAACAGCGGCAGGTGGAGGAGATGTGTACTATTCTTCCCACCTTTTGATTACAGTCATAGTGCTGCTGTCATTCTTTCAGTTTTACAACCAAACAGAGAGTGAGTGTGAAAGACGCTGAGCCAAAGTTTCAGAAGCACAAATGTGGGTGAAATGTGGATATCATCTTGGACTCTGAGAAACTCTGTATCTTCTGGTATATGAAAAAAGGATTAATGGATTAACCAAAAAATAAATAATAATGCTTAGTTGTAGCTCCAGGTTCAGGTCAGCACAAGTGGCATGTGCTGCAATGTAAAGAAGTGGAAACCATACCCAGAGTTCTGGATGTCACCTGCTGACGGCTGTTTGTCAGGCTGGAAAAACAAGCTCGTTGTTCGGAGCTTTGTAAGCAGGTTTAGGAATGAGGATCATTTTCCTGCAGCAGAGCCAGAAAAACTGAGACAGGAAAAACCTAAGGACACCTCCATACTCACTGTTCAGCCTGACACCGTGTCACTGTTTCAAAATCCTCATCATAACAACATAATATCAAACATGACATAAATTCAAACAGCTGCTGTTTTGTGCCACTTACAGCCATTTAAAAACACGGCGTGTTGAGTAGTTAGGAACAGATCCTCATGAAATGAATGTTTGATGTTCACAGCTGCTCAGGTGTTAACCGGGAACATCCAACAGCAAATAATAGACTTTCAGAGTGGGAGCTATGACTGGTTCATATCCAGTTCATAACAACACAACAAGACTAAACTTCTGTATGACCCCAGCCCCGGTTATTTCCAGTGGGTTTGTTTTTGACAGTGACTTTGTTGTGCAGTTGCGACTGGTGGTGGTGCTTTTCCAGGGCGTCCTCCACCTCAGTGTGGATTTCATCAACTCCTTCCCTCTGTTCGCTGTGGGCCTCCGCATCTGTCGGCCCTACAGACTGGCTGGTAAATCACTCTTATCATCTGTCTGCTTTATTTGTGTATGACTGTTCAAAGTATCAGGACACCGTTGGTCTTATGCTGTGATGTGTATCATGTACGTTACAGAGGGTGTGAAGTTCAGGGTGCTGTGTGATGAGCCTGGGACGGCCCTTCACCTGCTGATGGAGGTAAGAGGTCACGTTTGGTTTCTGTTTAAAGCTCCGATATGTGAAACCTAAAGTTTGTTGGATTCAGAGAACGGCTGAGTCTCTTAGTGGTTTTACCACAGCTCTTAAAAATTCAGTTTCAGGGCTGTTTTCCTCCAGCTGAGGACAGTTTCCAAACATCTGGAGAAAACTCTGCTTCTCTAACTTCATAGTTCCTCTCAGTATTGATCAGTTTTCTGTGACCTGTTCAGTCCACAAGTGAAGTGAAGCATGAATTCATGTGTGTTAACAGTAAAAGGGGAATTACATCTGTAACTATTTTATTCTCATAATTAGATCAGAAAATAATAATTTGAATTATTGTTTAGTGTGACAGTTATTATCTCGATGAATCTGTTAATCATTTAGTCCACAGGTGTCTAAACTGTTCCACCATGGTCCGTGTGGCTGCAGGTTTTTGTTCCAACCAATCAAGAGCATTTCATTTTTCACCCTTTTTTTCTTATCAGGCTGTTTTGTTTTCCTCCTCAGATTAACCCTCTGAAGTGCAGCTCAGTGGTTCAGACCTACCGCACCCCGACTTACAGCTGCTACCCAAAAGACTCGTGGGCAGCGCTGGTCAAGAAACTGTTTGTCGGGGAGCTGATTTACCCCTGGAGACGCAAAACCACCAAGGCTGACTGAGAGACAGCAGCCGGAAATGTGAGAGAGAGAGAAAAGGAGAGATGAGGGAACAGAGGAAAGGGAAGAGACTGAGTAAATAATGAGATGGAAACACACAGATGAACGCAAAGAGGGGAAATGGGAGGCAGAGGTGAAACCGGTACGAAGACCTTTGAGCTGAGCTGCTTTCATGTTAGAAGGGAAGAACGTCAGAGAGAGAGTGTTTTAACTGGACCGAAGCTGCCGGGTCACCGCACTTCTAGTTTTCTAAACTCACGTTTTACAGCATGACGATGTCGGGGAGTCATGTCCTGCTGCGATCATCTTTCATTTTATCTGAAAACATTCCCTTTAAGTGACATCAGGTATTTTTCTTTTTCATTCAAATATAAGAAATTAGACTCCCTCAGACATGACTGTGGACCAAAACAACTCCTTAATAACTGTTTGAATGTGGGGAAGTAACATGATAAATAATAACTGTGAGTGCTGGCTAGCTGCAGCTTCACCCGAAACAAGGCTCAGCAGATGAGACTGTATGTTCATGTATAGATAAATTGTTCCTTTAAAGCCTGGATCTGCTGTCGAAGGGGCAGAACTCCACTTAGAAATCAGGTATTTACAACTGCACTGACTCTGTACACAGTTTTAATCCTTTAGATTTTACATAATTTAGTATTAACATGAGCCTAATTTCAAATGATAACTGGACAAACTGATTTTTTAATTTCTTTTAAATAGAACTTTTTTATCATCTTTAAGAGATTTAGTCTAAATTAACAGATTAGTGTTTTAAGTTTATTTGTTGCAATATTTCCTTCAGACACTGGAACTACTTTGATGAATTTGACTCTTGAGAGTCAGTTACTGATGGAGATGAACAATCATGCAGCACCATCATGGTATAAAGCAAATAAAGTCTGATTCTGCTTTTTTGTGCCTAATCTTGTCATTTTTAGTTACATGTTTCCCTTTAATTTTTTTATAGCATTCGGCCTGAACCAGCTCACATTTACAGGAGCAATCCTACAGTTTGGAAATTTAGTTTGTTGTAGGTTAATGATGCATAAAACAGCTGTGGAGCCGGGTGAAGGTTATTTGTTCTTAACACCTCGTAGACCTATCTCTAGAACCATAGAGATGAGACTGATATAAATCTTCTCATCGGACTCTGGAATAGGAAGCACCAAGATGATTTGCCAAGATTCCAGACTATTCCTTTAATGTAAATTATTGCAGTTTTGTTTAACTTTCATCTTTACTGCCCTTAAAGCCAATGTGTCATTTCTAACAGCTGAATTGGTAAATTTGCTTATTACTTGTTTGTATTATCGTTTTCTTTTTAATTTAATCCTCCATTGATCTGTTCCAAATGTTCCATTGTCACTTAATAAAAATCCTTTCATGTTTAATATTCAGATGTCTCTTCTTTTTCATATGAGGCTTCTCTGTTCACAAACAGCTAATAAAAGAAATGGAGATGAAATCAGTAAAAATAATTTGCAATATTAGTAAGAGACCAAACGTGAAGCTGCTCCATCAATAATGAATTTGAAACAGAATTTTTGTTAGACTTACTGGGATTTATTTTCACAGCACTGAACCATAAAGTGTGCAATCAAAATCCCTTGGCACTGCTGCAGCATGTACGAATTTTCACGTTTGTGGGTTAATGTCTGTGCAGTGTCAGTACGTGCAGATGAAAGTTTGATGGTTAAAAATGCAGTTATTACATTACTCTGGAGACTGGGTCCATATTATCATAATGGCCCACTGCCACAAAGACGCCTCCTCATTAATGAGCAAGAAATCATGTATGTTATCAGACTACTCCCTTTTTCCTTGTGTTTTTCTACTATAAGAGCAGGACAGACGTGTAGGATTGTTGGCTCTTGCAGAGTTATGCACTCTTCTAAGTGCCATTCTAGCTGTTAATTGTTTTCATGAACAAATTTAACTTCCTTCTTTAGAGGATATATGGAGCTCCAAATGGATTAAAGCATTTTGCAGAAATTATATTAAAAACCTGTTACTGCCCTAAACGCACTGCACTCATCATACGATCCCATTCACACTGCTGCTGCCAATGTGAGTCTGTATGCTTCGTTCATTATGTGTGTGTGTGGGTGTTCATCCTCAGGAGATTGTTCTGGCAAAGTTGAAGGGATATCAAATACACACTCAGCCTGCTACTGTACATCACATTACATATTACTATTCATACTGCAGCTTTGCAACGTTCAAGCTGCATGGGGAAAAGGCCAAAATGTGATTTTTTTTTCTTTTGAATTGTGACACATCTGTTTTTCTGACAATGCATTAACAGAGAAAATCACACTGAATCTGAAATTTTCAACTCTAATTTCAAACAATTATTCTCATCACTCATATTAAAATTCATGTTTAATTCCACAGGAACTTTCGTCGTCACAGAGGATATTTGTACAACAAAGGAACAGTCCTACATTTTAGAAAATGAACCCTTGGTGAGTCAGAGGAAAGGGTTGATATAACTATCATTTATTTTAAATTGTGTCTTAACTTTTGTTTAAGGCCCTCTAAAAGTGTCACGGTTTCACTTTTCACATTTCAAAGCTTTGATTTAATCATGTTTCATACACATGAGAAGATGCATTTTCGGTAGATTCCGGGGGAAGTAAAGTCTGTTTCCCCGTGTTTCCCTTTACCTCATCTTAAACTTCGTCCTATCCCTAACCAGTCGTGTGTTATGCTGCTCACCACAGCCTAACCCTGACCATAACCAGTTCTCTCTGCCTGCCTATGGAATCCAGCGTTTACCGTTATCCATCCGCGTCCGTTCGCACTCGCTGAGAAATGAATCACCTTTGTTGTCCATGTTTCCCTCACCATCTGCGTGTTGTTGACAGCAAACTTTGATCGACGTGCTGCACAGCCAATCTAGGCCACTGCAAATGTGACCGCGGGGCACGGCTTCCAATCGTATGGGCGAGGGGCGGGGTTTTGTCTGAAGGGGCGGGGCCACCGGCAGCAACGCAGTGTGGCGGTCCGCTGATCTGTCAACGGTGGCTTTAGTCTTGTGTCGCGGAGCTGATCAGACACAACAGTGATTATGAATCAATATAATGGAGAAAAATGGAAAAACCACGGACGGAGATTTCTGAGCACACCTACAGAGACTTGGACTGCACGTAAAAATGCCACAGCCTTTTAATCTCACTGCAGAGGCCGGGATTTTCTGGATATAACGCAGTGAAGTTACATGAATCTTTATCCCGGACAGAAGAAAGACAAGCGGGCCTGAAATCACACAGACGTCGGCTGAAGTTGAGCTACGGGCTCCGCTAGCTAGGCTAGCTTTTAGCTTGCTGTGAAATACCAAGTTTTTTAATCCACTGGGAAGTTATCATATAAAGGGCAACGCAGCGCAGTATGTGGCTTCGTGTGGCGCGGTATAACGTGTCTTTAAAGAATTACTGTTTTACGTGTCTTTGGTAACGTTAGCAGCAGTGATAGTAGCTAAGCTAGCTGACTGGGCTAGCTTGTTGTTCCCTTGCTAAGTTGCCCAGAAAGCCTCTCTTACATAGGAACAAAACGACAGACTAACACTATCCAGATTTGTTCGGCTCTTTGCATACTGGAAAATATATCTCTGTAAAGATATCTGCTCATAAAATCTGCAAAGTGGCATTTGCCATCCAGCTTATTATATACACCATTCCAGACAATAAGCATGTTCCCTGCAAGAGTTATCCCGTCCGGACAGAGGTTGAATTACTCTTTGATTTTTATCTATTCTTTTAATCTTTAAAAGATTGATCTCACAAAGATAAAGGATTTTTGGCTTTGGTTGTGGTTATATAATTCCTTTAGCTGCCAGACATCAGCGGAAAACACAGTACTAACTGTTTTCATTAGGTAAAGTTTTTATTTTTTCCAGTGGTCACCACCCTTGGCCAGACTACCACATTTCTTATCTTTAACTTTAGCAGTAAGAATGTATTGCTTTTGTGAACCACACTTTTGGCACCCACCTTGTTATTCAGGCAGGACATTCCTGTGAGACTGTGGTTTGGTTTTAGTCTTAAATTAAACAGGCAAAATAAGGACTTTAAACCGGTGGATCCCCATTCAGCAAATCCATGGCATCACAAACGTCATCTTTGTTTTGGATTAGGTCAGAGCCATAATACACAAGGGGGTTGGTTGATTACGCATCTTTGTGTCAAGAAGAGAAGATTTCAGTCGCTCATCTTCAGCCTCCGTTGGCCCTGGGCTCAGATGTGAGACGTCATGGGCAGCCAGGGAAGCCCGGTGAAAAGCTATGACTACCTGCTCAAGTTCCTCCTGGTTGGAGACAGCGATGTGGGCAAAGGAGAGATCCTGGATAGCCTGCAGGATGGATCGGCTGAGTCCCCGTACGCGTACAGTAGCGGTGAGTCACTCCTGTCTCAGCTGATTGGGACCTGCTGGCTCAGTTTTGTGATGATGAGCTTCTCAGATTGAGTCATGCTTGCTCATCACAAATGTCCTAAACAATCTATCTGCATTTTGGAGCATGGACCTAAAAAAGGCATTCACATACACTAACACTGATAACAGAGACCATCTCATGGAAGTGAGTCACACTCATGAATGTAGGTGCATTGTTGTTGTTTATCACTCACGTACTAAACAATGCTTTTCATGACCTCATTCTGTCTAACAACAGAACAATAGTTTTTAGACCTACATGATACGCATGCTGGTATTTCACAGTGAATATTGTGAATCTACATCCTCTCCTGTATGACTGTGGTTCCTCCTTTTTTTCCTTCAGTGGTGCACAGCTGTAAAAAGTAAGCAAAGCTGCTGACCCAACTATAGCATTATGCTTTGGCACTTGTATATAAATGTGTTTTAGCTGATTGGAGGCTGCTTAACTTTCTCTGCGAACTTGTTGCTAGACTCATAAGACAGATTTAGATTGGAATGATTCTGAGGTCTGTGTTTGTGGCTTTAGGTGTATTCAGGAACACCAGCACTTTTTGCTCTTGGAAGGGAAAGCTGATGGAGCTGTGCCCAGTCAGATGATCCCTCCCTGGGCAGAGGATCTCTGATCACCTGGGTCTGTCATTGCTATTGCTCCAGGGCTGACAGCCACTATCTGATCACAGCCTGCTGCTGCAGTAAGCTGCTGGTCTGTGGCTGCTGTAAACACATACTCACACACTCCCACTACTTTCAAAGGGATGTGTTAGAAGAAGAGCAGATGGAACATAAGGGAAAAATAATAAAAGAAAGTCCTTAAAGGGCCATGTCTATGTTTTCATATCTTTAAGCACATTTAGCACATTACCGCTGACCATGTGTCCGCTGGTATTCCACAGACTTGCACCCGCAGCAATACTGATATGGTAGTTATTTATCTATACTGTTTAGTCATTTTTGGTTTCATGGCTTCATCACTAACCCAAACAAAAATTCAGTGTGTGACCAAGTTCACTTTGTTGTTGCTATACAAGTTCCCCTTGTTTGGGGAAATAAAAAAAGAAAAGCTTTTTGAATTCATGTGGGTGGGTTGCTCATATTAATCCACCAAATTGAAAACACTATCACAATGATCATAAGGTCCGCTGCTGTTCAAATTACACTACTGTTGTGTTTTTATGTAATGCAAATCACTCTGCACTGAAAAAAAGCAGATGCAGTCTCAACTGTGATTGATTACCTCAGTTTGGGCAATTTTCAAATATAGTTGTTTTTAATGATGTGCTGGAATTAATGGCTGCACAGAAGACATTTAAAATAATTATTTTAAAGCACTAAAATGCGATATATGCTTTGGAAAGCAGTCAGCTGTAGTGTATATAATATGTAAGGTTTGTAAATTCGCTTAAACATGCAAAAACTCTGTTATGATGCTTAATTATTATTATATTCCTTTAAGGTAAAATGTGCATGCAAACCACACTTAATAAGATACTTGCTCCAGCAAACTGTCCTCACCAGAGATGCTGTTGTAGGTGATTGCCTGGATATCCGTGTAGTTTTGTTTTGTTTTTTTTTCAGATGAAGATTACCATCTCATCCCTTTAGCAATGACAGCAACTGTTCATGAAAACATACATCAGTCAGCAGAGTGACCCCTTTTCACCAGCGCTTATCTAATGCATTCTGCCAAAGGGTGATGCTGCCTGTTGGCATTTGGCAGCAGTGTGAAGTCCCTCTGTCAGGTCATGTGTGCTTTTACTGAAGGCCAGACTGTTTGACTGCAGCAGTTAAACGAGATTTAAAGAGTGAGTTCATCATTACAGATAGGAAATGATGTTAAAGAATGAATTAAAGAGTTTACCAGACTCTGCATCATGGTGGAGGCGTTGGTCTATTCCCATAGATTGTCTGTGGCTGTAAATGCACTTACTGTTTATACAGTAAGCTGCAAGGTTTTGTACAGTTAAATTATCATTTTCTTAAATCTGGAGCTGGTGGATTAATTAGTCAGTCAACTGAAAATTATCCAGCAGCTATTTTAATAAAATGCCTGACATTCTCTACATGCAGCTACTCCAACATGGGGATTTGCTGCTTTCATGTTAATGTGAACGGACTTCCTTTGAATTTTGGACTCCTGGTTGGAGATAGTAGGACTTGCTGTGTTTCTTAGTTTTCTGTGATAATAAACTGAATAATATTTTGTTTGACAAAGCAACCAGTTAACCTGTAGTAATCAATTAATCAGAAAAATGAGCTGCAGATTAATTGATAAGGAAAATAATTGTTAATTGTGGCCTTAAATTTAACACATTACTAGACTGAAACCTATATGACGTGAAAGCCGTGTTTTTGAAATGTATCTGGCAGTAGTGGGGGGGCCAGCTTCTAAAGAGTCTCTAAAAGAGGAAGCCGTCCTAATTGATGCGAGCAAGATCAAAAGCCTTCGGTCGGCTTCATTAAATATGGGAGGGCAGAGTGGAATGGAGCTGAACACACTTCAGCTCGGATGTTTGAGTAGACAGAAGCTCTGCTATTGATTTTCATCCCTCTGGCAAAGGGAGGTTAACATGGATGGGGAATGGTGGTGAGGAACCTAAATATTTTAAGAGGAGAAAATCAGGACAGGGGAACAGACTGTGATTGGATGATATTGTCCTTAGGCTATAATTGTGCTCCCTGTCTCATTTTGGACTGACTGTTGGATGGACCAGGTCACATTTCCTCCTCAGTAATCATTGTTTGTGTATTGATCAGAAATTTGTGGTAATGATAAATTCCTCATACAGTGTCCGTGTAAAAGATGTTTGTGCTGCAGAAGGATGGGTTCTTTTTAGAGACTTTTATTCAACATGATGTACTTTGTGATGACAGAGATATTGAAGTAAAGCTTCTTCAGTGATGACAGTAGTAAGGTAGTAGTAACCAGCCTTCACTCACACTTTGTTGTCTCTCCTGAGATCATTGTCGTGCCCTGACACATTCCTTGGTTTCACCACATTCAGAATAAACAACATTTAAGGATCCTTCAGTAAGGCAGTTTCTCATTTCTGAGGCAATTTCGAGATTCATTTTTCACACCACAATAATGTTTAGAATTTCACAGTCGGTTGGTAGCCATCAGATAACTCCAGCCTTGGAGGAGTGAAGCCAATTAAAATGCAAAGGTAGGTTGAAAATATACTTCTTCAGTGCAGCTGCAGACAAGAGAGTCTTTTTCCAGCACACACAAACAATGGAATATTCCCCAGGGGTCGACCATGCATGGCAGCCCATTGTTTCTCTACGGCAGTGGACTGGCTGTTTTGACCGTGGCATATCCATAGACAACGGTTATCTCTGGATGCAGGCCAGCTCAGAGATAACCCCCTATACTGCCCTGCTGGAGGAGAGTGGGGTTTATGGAGTAAATTTTGTAGGTAAAGAAAAAGCAGAACTTGGTCTAATCCTCTTGAAAGATGCACCAGCTGACACAGACTGTTGAATATTACCACAGAGCTTAAATCAGCCTTTCTGCTCGTGGTTTATTATTTCTTTCTCTCTTTTCTTTCCTGTTTCTTTTCTTGTTCATGCACAGCCAAAGCACCGTAAGCATGTACCTAGTCTGATAGACTGACTGTGTATTAGACAAGATTGTCCACCTGTTTGATAAAGCTCAGTTAAAAACTGTGTTAAAATATGTTTTTGGCAGCTGCAGCAGCCCCATGATCCAGGATTTTTACAGTGTTAAGTTTTAGTTTGTTTTTTTTATAGTGCCAAACCGATGTAGCTCTGTCTAATAAACCTGGTTGTATTATACCTCTGTGGACAGTGTTAGAAATGAAAGTCGGCTGTTTCATTCACTAAATCAAGCAAATGCAGGCGTACCTGTCAAGTCAGTGTTTCCATAAACGGTTTCTCTACTGAGTTTCTGAAAAATGTACTAATATTAGGTAATTACATATACTGTGGGTGGGGATTTTAGTCCCAGGCTTACTGTGGTGCTTTGTGCTGTGACAAAAACATCATCTCTAATATAAAATCAACGCCTCTCTGACACAGTCTCAACAAAAGCTTCATCATAAGCTCCTCGCAGCTTTGAGCACATCCAGGGAAGAGACAAAGTCAGCCAATTCCCAGAATAGAAGCAGCAGTTTTCAGCTAAGACATCAGAGAAGCTATTGATTATCTGGAAAATCTAAGTGAGCCCTGGCAACGACAGGAAAGGAAGCACTTGGTACGAAGCCCTGCAGTCGCTCCAATTCAATTAGGCGAGCCTGAGCTCAGCACTTTAGCTCAGCAGCAGTTTTATGTTGCCTGGAAAATTGGAAGATATTGCTAATGTTGTTATCCAGCAGCTGCTACCTGCCAAAGGCTGATGCAGTCATGTGTGAGAGTCTGGGAACTGGAGGTTAGCTCTTTTGCTGC
>JBBMJY010000010.1:1146750-1163487 GCA_037833715.1 Toxotes lorentzi | reverse complement strand
TAAGCAATTTAAAGAAATCAGTAATCGCCCTAAAGACTTTAATGTGTCCTTTAACAGTTGATTGCAAATGTACACAGCATTAGACTTCTTAGTGTCTTCTCAGGGTGAGTGAGGCACATTGTGCAACATGTTCCACACAATCACATATTAAGCTGTTGCGTAAAAAGACAAACATCTTATCGCGGGTGGAAAACACTGATTATCCAGTGGTTCACCTGTTTGGCCCCAGGTGGTACCAGACCTGGCAGGCACTCTCAGGTGAGCATGTCCAGACGTGGAGCGGCAGAGCGACAGGTGTAGCAGTCAGGCAGGTTTGTCAGAAATGAGCCAAACGACGGGCCAGAACAGGAAGACGTGTTCACTGCCTGAGGCTGTACACTGACATCCTGACAGCTAAACAGTGAATGTGGTCTGTGACGCTCATTACAAAGGTTATGACAGTTCATTTCTCATGTTCACTGAATGGCACAGTGCACTCAAGGATTAGTTCAGGGGCTGTGTTGATAATTAAACAATAACTGACGTTTAAAGTTTAAATATTTCCACTGTGATAACGGTGTAACAGCTAAACTCCGTCCTCCGTAGTGTGTTGTTGGTCATTTTGTTGAGCACCATCTTGTCTCTCAGTGCCGTATTATAGTCTTAATTGATGTTGACCTTCCTGATGCGTCCATTTGTCTAATGCCTGCCTCTGCCTGCTCTCTCTCTGTCCAGGTATCGACTATAAAACCACCACCATTCTTCTGGATGGGAGAAGAGTGAAGCTGGAGCTCTGGTAAGCGCACATCACTGCTGAACGAATGACCCTTCATATCTGTACAAATGTAGGAGTGACTGCTGCTCGGTTTCTTGCATCCACTCTTCAGTTCCTTAGTATAGCACCGTTGCAGGCCTGAGTGTCTGTCGCTGAGATTTCTTTGTCAAACCTGATACACTGTGGTGCTCACAGCACTGGCAAATAATATTTGAACAATACAACATGTGTTACTTTGGATTATCCACAGTAAACAGGAAGTTGCTGTGTAGCCAAACCTTGTTCAAACCCACAAAACTTGATTTTAAATTCTCGTGGAGATACCAGATATGTCAGGCTGAATTTTGGGGAAATGTGTATAAAGTGATGCACAGTACATCTTGAATATTTCTGTTTGATGCAGCTGAAAAAAGCTGAAGTCTTGGATCTGAATATGTGACTCAGTGTTCACATCGTAGGGCTTCAGTGAAGAGTTGGAACAACTTGAAACTGAATATATCCGATTCTCTCAGATGGTGAAAGTTAGGGAAAAGGGGGAATACTATATGTCAGGAAGTCGAGTTTACTGAGTACACGTCACATTTTAGGCAAGAAGCAATAGAGGTACATACACAGAGCAAAATACAAAAATACACAGATTGGTAAGTGTTATATGATGATTGCATACTGCAAAAACAACATATTTACAGAAGGATCACACAGATAAAAAGATGCTTTGATTAATGCATTTTACCAAACTGAATCACAGCTTTTCGAGCAGGCAGCAGTTTGATTCACAAAACAAAAAAAAGGTACCTTGACACCTAAACCAGCGTGTTATACGCGATTTTTACATGCCTCACAAATACTCTTGCATCAGTAGAGATGCAGCAGATGCATGTAATTGTCAGTTAAGGCACACTGCAGTGCTAGGCGAGGCGTGTTTGGTGGAAGTAGGCCAAGGAATTCAGCTCCTCAGGGGAGAACCAACGCCTTGTCTTCCCCGTGGAGAGAGAAAAGTTTAAAGGCAGCCCTATGATGCAGAGCTGTCTTTAGTTTTGCTGCCTCAGTCTTTCCTCCTCTCCTCACTCTCTCAGTGTTATTTTACTGTCTAAATATCATCTTTTCCTCTCGCTCGCACTCTTTCCCTTCTTCTTCTGTCCTCAGCTTCCTGCACTATTTCCCTGTGTTTGACTAACGTTTGATAAAAACTGAAGTGAGCAGCTGTTTTAGAAAATTACTGAACCTTTTTAAGAATGAAACTATACATTTCAGAGGTGTTTTTAAAGTTTGCATCCTCTGTAGGAACCAGTGGGCTTGAACCTGAGAGCCACAGAAGTCAGAAAGCATTGAGAGAGGGACTAGCACATTGTTGACTTTGGTCTTCTCATGGAATTGGTTTGGACCGTAACAAAGATATAGACGAGTGCCAGCATTATCCTGTAAACTGCAGTAACAGTCACTGAAAAGACTCAGGGTCCTGCCAGTTGTTGTTGGGAATCGTTCATCATTAGCCCCACTTAGATTGTTTTATTAAGAATAAGACCAGTGAGCACCATTTAACTCTTAAACAGTCATTCAGAGACCCAGAGGTCCACCTGCCTGAACATTTCCTTAGCTGGGATATCATGTCTGGTTACATAATAGACAACCGACAGATGATCGTCTCTCAGACATTAACATGAACACGCCCCTTACTGGGCTGTCACTAGTCTTTAATGTTCAGACTGGACAAACATGCCAGCTAGTTCTTCTAAACTCTCCAATAAAAATAGTTTCTAAATAAATTTGAAGTTGTAGAGACTTCTGTATTTAGCTGTTCGGTGTTTGGGAGTTTTGGGAGGCAGCGAGTCACAACATCATTATTTCAAAGTCTCCCCTTTGATCGCTGATTTGTCAGGCTCAATTAATCCTCAGTTATTCCCTTTGTGAAGCAGAAATCTGAAAGCTGAAATCACAAGATTTAGACTGGTGGTGTGGGCTGTACGAAGCTGAAAATATGTGTTGGCACAACTGATAGAATTCATAAAACAGGATTTTATAAGAAATCATGTGAGAGACATGAAAAATGGCAGTGTCGTCATCCAGATGAGCAGGAGAAGTAAAAAGAATACATCTACCTTAAAGACAGTACAATAACTAGTTCTTACTGATGTCTCACATTGTGTCCACATCTCAGATATCCTCCCCTCATATCTTTGTTTCCGAAACTGACCCACAGGAATGTACTACAGGGATACTAGTCGTGAATGTGAATTACATGTTTTCACATCACCACTGGCCGTGTGGTGCTCAGTTTGGAGAGCTGTCTGCTCCTCTGAGCCAGTACGTTAAAGTTTGATCACTGCTGGCTCACCTAATACTCTTCTGTTGAGTCTAAAAAGACCTTAATGTTTAAATGAATTTCCTGGTTATTGTACAAATGTGAATTGACTATTCATCTTTTTTTCCGCGGTTTCTTGTTCTCTTCAGGGACACCTCAGGACAGGGGAGGTTCTGCACCATCTTTCGCTCTTATTCCCGCGGGGCTCAGGTGAGGAGATGCTTTGGTCAAAGAGGTGGCAAACTGTGTGTTTCTGTGCTGACTGTACTGGTCAAATGCAGATTTACTACTTTAACACTGTGAGACTCACTGTTGATTTTGTTTGTGTCTCTCTCTGCAGGGGATCCTGCTGGTGTACGATATCACCAACCGGTGGTCGTTTGATGGCATCGACAGGTGGATCAGGGAGATTGATGAGGTGAGTCTAACAGATGGACGGAGGGATTACTGGCAAAAAACAAATGTCTCTGGAAAACTTCCGTCTTAGTAGAAATATTCGTAGTATTGTTAGTGTTGGTTCTAGAAGAGTTCAGCTTTGACAAAGGGTCAATGGAAGTGAATCACTTAAGACAACCTGTGTGTGGATGTGGGCTACTCACAACATGTCCTTCGTGCTGACTTAGAAACAAAGAGGATGTCCGCTGTGTGTGTGTGTGTGTGTGTGTGTGTGTGTGTGTGTGTGTGTGTGTGTGTGTGTGTGTGTGTGTGTGTGAGATATTTTTGTCCTGTGGAATGTGTGTTTCACTGTGGCCCTTCCTGCTCCACCTCCACAGACGTGCTGTAGCTGGACACGTCTTGTGAAGTGAAGTAGAGATGGAGGGATGAAAACTTTCTGGATGAGCAAAGTGAAATGATGAAAACAGATCTGAAGAGATATTTACTTCTCCAAAGTGTAGTGTTCATCATTCAGTGATTACTCAGTGACCATTAGTACAACACATGGTGTGTTCTATTAGTGTGAACTTCATCTTCAGCTGTAACTTCATTGTCCCCAGGGAGAAATGCGTCTTGTAGTCAGATGAAACACAGAACACAGGCTTAAATAAATGAAATACATAAAACAGAGGCTAAAACCCACCACACAACCTCACACAGAGAACGTGAACATCACTGTCAGTACTGAAACCTGCAGTACATCACCCTTATCACCCATTTCGAATAAAACACTTTCCATCAGCTGATTCCTCCTGAGTGTGTTAAAAGTTTGAGAACATTAGAGACAAAAGAATTTCTCACCCTCTCAGACCTGAGGCGTCACTTACAAAGCTGTGCGTGGGAACCATAACAAAAGACAGAAAAAACATTTGGCAGGAAATAATGGGATTTTTAGAAGTGTGCACGCGCACACCTCCACACCACAAATGGCCAATGCAGTTCCTTCATGAGTAGTGATATACATAATGCTGCAGTGGAGAACAGAGGCTGATACAAACACAACGAAGTTTGAGAGGCTGACAGCTGCCGCAGCTGTTCATACAACGAGCAGGACAGAGAGAAATGTCAGAATCCACCAACACTCCGTTCTCCAGGTTTATAAAGACATTTGATGGTTATTTAATCGGCGAGCATCATATGGACCCTGCCCTCTGAGCACTGAGGCTTTGGGAGCATGGTGATGAGTCAGTACCTGGCGCTCAGTAGTTTAATTGTAGATTTGCGGTGTTCTGCATCTTTTAAAACAGAGAGCTGCTTATGGAATGACGAGTGTCCTATAACACAGCTGGCTTTAATATTTATCACATTGTGGATATTATTTATGATTATTCATTTGATATGAAGTAAATTTAAGCCACCACTTCACCATCTGTGTCACCAGTTTCTCCAGACTCCCATCCTGTTTGTTTTTATAAATCCCAGCTTTCCGTGGGATGTGGCTCACGTGTCATAAATGAGGCTTCTTTATTGTTGAAGTGACTCTAAAAGGACTGAAGCCACTCCATTGTGCTAAATGTAAGATCAGATACTTAAAAGATCTTACTGGTCACTGGCAAAGCACAAACCCTGACATCTGTACAAACCCCCAGTGGTTTTTCTGCTCCTGCTTTTTCCATCACCATCACCACTGCTACAGCTGCTGCTGTTTCTGAGCCTGAAAACGCAACAGGGAGGAAACTCTGAGGAGAGGCTGATGAGTGGTGACAGTCCGGAGGAGTGAAGGAGGACAGGAGGTCGGCCTCTCTCTGCCATCATGTTTCATTCAGTTTGCCAGAACAGATGGGGATGAATTAGAAACCTGAGCCAGAGTGGCAGGAAAAGAAACATCCTGCTCCGAGGTTGTTGAATTAATAACAAGCCTCAGCTGGTCACTTTGTGTGAAGGTAATATCTCTCAGCCACGCTCTCCTTCTCTGTCTGATGCTTTTAATCACCTGCAAGTACATCATATCTGAGATTTTGTGACAAGAACAAGAGATGCTTCTCCAAATATTTATTGTCCTTTTTAAGGAAAACATCCGATAATTGATAAAGCTGTTGGGTTCAGAAGATGTTGATTTGATTTGGCAGCGGCGAGTTCAAAGACTGTTTCTGTTCTATTGTGAAATCAACTATTCACATTCAATCATTCACAAGAAAAATGAATGTTTTACTGAATTAATTTAGATGTTTTCATATAAACCTTTTTTTCTGCCTAGCATGCACCAGGCGTGCCCCGAATCCTTGTAGGCAACCGACTACATCTGGCCTTCAAAAGGCAAGTTCCCACTGAGCAGGCCAGGGCGTACGCCGAGAAGAACGGCATGACTTTCTTCGAGGTGAGCCCTCTGTGCAACTTCAACGTCATCGAGTCCTTCACGGAGCTGTCACGCATCGTCCTGATGAGGCACGGCATGGAGAAGTTCTGGAGGCCCAACAGAGGTGAGTGGACAGAGAGCCGGGGGGTTTCGCACTGAGAGAACCATGCTGAGGAACAGCGGGGACACTAAAGAGTTAAACTTATTAAGCTTGAAGCACGATTACAGAAAGATTACATTAAAGATTAAAAAGGCAAAAGTGGAACGACTCAGGGTCAGATAGACTCAGGTTTACCATGTCGACACACACTTAAGTAATTCAACGCATCAGGTTGAGGTCTGACTTCCTCACCCTGTCTGTGGCCCTCAGCTCCAAAAAATCTCTAAAGATTTTTAAACTTCCTCTGTTAACCTCCTGTCTGTCCATCTCCTTTCAGTCTTCAGCCTCCAGGACCTCTGCTGCAGAGCCATCGTGTCATGCACGCCGGTTCACCTCATCGACAAGCTCCCGCTACCCGTCGCCATCAAGTCGCACCTCAAATCCTTCTCCATGGCCAACGGCATGAACGCCGTCATGATGCATGGACGCTCCTACTCTCTGGCTAACCCAGCTGGCGGCTCCAAAGGCAACAGCCTGAAGCGCTCCAAGTCCATCCGTCCACCTCAGAGCCCTCCGCAGAACTGCACGCGCAACAACTGCAAAATCTCCTAATTAACACTGAGGGTTCGTATAAGACAGTGAATGACTAGGATCAGGAACGGATGCACAGGATGTTGTTAGCTGGAAGGAAAGAGTGCGTCCCTTAACCTGAAGAGCTGAAGAGCAGAAATCGATGGATAAAAGGATGAATGAGTCCTGCCTCTCACCTTCATGACATCATGTTAAAGGGTAGGAAGCACTTTCCAGGTGGGGGAGCTCGAATGATGCCTCAGGATATCAGAGGAGAACAACAACAAAGGTTTTGGTCTCTGCTGACCTGATTCTCACCAGATCCAACTGCTTAAATGAGCGAACAGGACTCCAGATTCACTCTCGTCTGCTGGAGAGTTAACTACATGTACAGAAGTCCCTCACTAACTCATATTTAGTCACTCTACATGATGCACGTCACTCGTTGTGTCCGTGCATCACAGACATCACCTCAAGATCAGGTCTTCACCTTTATGTCGCACATTTATTTCTTGCTTTTGTCTGTCTGGTTATTATTCCATCTTCTTAGGTCCACACCTCTGTTTATTTACTATTTAATTGACCAATAAGCTAATGATCAAGACACTAGTAACCAGTCAGTCCTTTATTGATCATTGTTTATGCTCAGCTGGCTGTAACACTCATTGTGCTTTGGAAGTTAAAATGTTTTGTTCGGTCTTTGGTCTTTGCTGAAGTGAAATCTTGGTGACAAGATGAGTGAAGGTTCCCAATCAGTGCTGTAGTTAAAGTCTTCAGTCTTCACGCAAACCTGAGCCCTTAAAATCCAGGACGACACAACCCGAACCAGGTGTCGGGCCCAGAATTGTTAGTGTGCCTTGAGTCTAAGTCAAGTCTAACTTAAGAACAGTGTAAGAACCTGAAACGTCCAACGAAAAACAAGTGTATTTTTAATGAGCCGGTGAACACGCAGCAAATTACTGCTTTAACGCAGGTTCAGATTCTATCATTACTCTGTGGTTTACAGAGAAGCTTTCTTCAACGGGGGATCCAGTGATGCTTGTTGCTATGGATACCATTCACTCCATTAAAAAACGTGACCTATTTAATATCGCTAGATCTTTTATGAACTTCATTTTTAACTTGATGTCATTTGGAGAAATTTTTCCACAAAAGTAAAAACAGAAGTTAAGCATAATGAAGACGTAGGAGGTGAAACGGAGTGCAGGACCCAAACCAACAGTGTGTTAGTTTGTCCCTCAGCTCTTTCTGACTTCCCTCCTCTTTAAAAATGTAGAAATAGACACGTCCGTCTTGGTTTGGATCGTTAAATCGTGCTTTGTTTTCACTTCAGGTGCAATTTTCTTTTGCGGCAGTGAAGACCTGTGCTCTGCGCAGCTTTACTGCCCTTGTTAGGAAACTGTTGATCTTTCCTTTTTGACCCAAGGGCCTCTGGGAGTTGTAGTGTGGAGAGGAGATGGAGGAGGACAGCTTCACATCTGTGCCACCCAGCGGTTCTGTCTGGATTCAGGCACAACTTTACTGTCACTCCCTCCTTTTCTCTCTCCTTTCTCTTTCCCATCTCTTTTCCTCCTGCTCTTCGGGTTTTCAGATTTCACACCTCACCTGTCACGTCACACCTGTTACCTGCAGCACAAACATGTCTCTGCTTGTGTTTGTCACAAAACATACGCACACCCCATCAGTCCAAGCACATTTTAAATGAACACATGAACAGAAGCGGCTCCCTCATCGTGAGTTTCCTCCTGTGTGCTTCAGTAGTATACTGTCCACAGTGTGTTGTTGGCAGTGTTTGTTTGCTGCGTTTCTCTGTTTGACAGAATTTTAAACCGAACATGTTCGTGAAGAACAACACAGCGAACATTTTTAAAGAGGAGTGTTTGATAAGGAAAAAGACTTTGGGTGGGATATCACTGTAACTGTGCTGTGCTAGTAAACACACACACACACACTGTTGCTGCACAAATTCATCCTCTCATTTCTAATGTGTTTTCCATACGTTCACTTCACTGTTGGACACGGAGCGAGTGTGAGCCCTGAGGGAAGGGAAGCACAGAAAGCTTCTGGTGTTTGTTCTCCCGATGGTGGCGAGGGTGACTCTGATGGTCTGAGGGGTGTAAACAGAAACCAGTCAGAGTAGCTGGACAGGATCCAGAGGTCTTCAGGTAAAGTGAAATAATCAGTTTGTTGATTGTAAACAGCGACCGGTGTTTATCAGTTCTCTGTGAATGTCACTCAGTTCCCACAGTTTTAACAACAGGGACCAAAGGAGTGTTTTGGGTTCTTTTTGCAAGTTTTTGCCCATTAACAGGTTTTACTTTACGTTCCTGCTGATAGTTTCAATGCAGATGATCAGTTATTGATTTCCTTCCTTCCAGACAGCCACTGGTTTCAGTTCATGTCAGTGAAGATCAATCTGTACAGATTTAAAACCAGTTTGATGATGGTGGTCCATGAACTGAGCATCTGTCCTTTATTATTAATATAACAGTTTTTATAGCATGTTCTGTTTGGCTGCTGTGGCTGAAGGTAACTCCAGTGTTAACAGGCAGCCAAGCTGACAGGATATTCTGGTTTTTATTATTACACACACACACACACACACACCTCATGCTCTCACTGCTGACACACAACAGACTCGGTTCATGTGTGAAGAGGTGACCAGACTGAACGAGGAGTCGTGTTGTGTTGAAATGAGCGCGAACATGTGAACTCTTCCGAGTCGCTGCCTTTTTAACCGTCACACTCCTCGGTCTGGATCTCCTACGGGAACTGAATGCAGCATGTCTTCCCCTCTTTGCCTCTGATCTGCTCCACCGCCTCCGCATGCTGTCCCATGATTCATAGCTGCTGAATAATACATGCTCTTTTCACAGATCTCTGGAGGGCTTCATCGGTACGCCCCGGCTCCGTCTCTCCTCGCTGCAGGAGGCTGTGCTGGCTGCGTGGTTTGTTCTTCGTCCTCCTCAGCTTCTGTTTTCTGTCCTGTCTCCCTCACCCACTAAATAAAGTGCGGGATTAGCAGCAGGTTTTCTCCTCGGGTGTTGAGTGGCACTGTGTAGTTCGGTGTGAGTGTTGTGGACTGCACCTCGGTCGTCCCTCGTCTCCGCCGTCTCTCTCTGTCCTATCTCAGGGAGTCATCTTCGCCTCCTGACATGAAGCTGTCTTGACTCACGCAGTGAATCTTCGGCGCATTAGGGAAGATTTCACTGATTCAGAGTCAGATTACTGCAGCATCAAAGGACTACATCAGTGTTTTACTGGCTTTAGCTCCTTGCCTGTAAATCATTTGTTCTTCACATCAGTGGCTCTCAACTTTTTTTGCCTTTGACCTTTAAAAACAAAGCTGCGTCTGCACATGTTTACTGGTCTCCAGTATTTCACAAGAATAAAAGTCAAATAGTTGATCCCATAGATTTACCCTCTGTGCTGATCCCCTAAACTGAACTGGGCACGTTGATTTTTGATACCTGTGTAAATAAATGGAAGCCACTGACTCCCTGGAACATGGAATAACACACAGGTTTAAGAGGCGCGTGTTTTGGAAATTTACTTTATTCCCATGTAATTAGTAGTGAATGGACCCTGCAGAAGACACTGAGCTGGTCCTGTAAGGAGACTGTAAATGAACTGGTGTAACTGGCCTACAAGTCCCTGATGAGAAAGAGATTTAGAAATGGCAGACACACAACATACAGCCGGTGTTGTGTTGTCATTTGTTTTGTCACCATCAGTACTTTAGGAAAGATTCTCTAAAATGAGCTGAAAAGGAATTTAACTTGAGCACATGAACCCTCACTGGGTGTGATGGTATCGTTTTGTGTTGTGTTGTACATCCAGCCTCTTTGTGTTCTGTGATAACACAACCATCTTCCTTCAGTTTTGGTTCCACGTCTTCCTTTGTTTCTGTGTGCACTTCCTTTGCTGTTTGTTGATTGTGTTTCTCCTGAGCTGAGTTTCCATCTTGGATTTCCATGGACTTTATTTATATGATGGAACTGTTTGTAGAGGAAGGTGGGAGATTGATTCAGGACCCAGGGGTGCCCTCTGATATCGCCTGCGGTGGGCGTGTTTGTGTAAAGGAGCAGACTGTTGTGCTGATGATGATGGGGGAAAAAAAACAAACACTTGTAAAACACTATTCTTGTTTTTGGCTGAAGCTGCTGAGAAATCTGAAGCGAAAACAGTTTCTTCAAACGCCAAGATGAACATTTTTCTTTTTTTAAATTATTGATTGTACAGTTTTGAGGTATGAAGAGAAAGACTTTTTCACAATAAAACTATTGAATGTTGGAGTCAAAGTGTCTCTGATGATCATTTTACAGATTATAAATATTCATCAACCGACAACATATATAAAAAAAAATACATCAACAAACATCTATCAGTCTGTCAAATATATCAACAACCACACAACAAAACAAAGACAATAAAACTAAACTTTACAGAACGCTCTGTATGTCACTGTATTTTAGGAACATAACAGATAAATGAGCCTTTGTCCTTTTTTTTTTACGTTCTTGTCCTGACTGGCTGGGTCCTTCTTTAAATTAGTTTCTTTTAGGAAGGCTGCCATCTACTGGAATTTAGACACACACACACACACCTCATCAGGCCAGAATAAGACCTGAAGACTCACATTCGCACATCATCAACACAGTCCGTCCTCATGTTTGTCCCCATTAAAGCTGATTATGAGTTTGAACAGTTATCAGTTAAACTGAGTGTGTGTGTGTGTGTGTGTGTGTGTGTGTGGTAGTACATCAATACATTCAGACTGTATTTCATGTCAGAGGTATCTTTGGTATCATTACTAAACTAAATTTACTGAAACAAAAGGCTTCAGTAAACTTCTCCCCGTCTAAACTTTCCATACAGGAGCTTCACGGTTTTTTTTAAATGAGGCACTCCAGTATCCGTCGAGTCAGAAATGAAGGCTCGGATATTTACATTTAGATTTTTAATCATTTGTTTTTGTACATTTGTAGAAATGTCGCTTTTATTTTGAAAACAATATGTCGCCGGAAATGTCCCATGCCTGTTGGACACAAGCGCAAACTTGACCCTGGTGAAACGTTGCACGTCGTGCTGCCGTTTTCACGGTAAAATAATGAAACGTCAGCCCGGTTCGGCCCGGTAACGCAGCCGTGTCCGCCCGCATCATGTCCAGCATTCAGGTGCTCAGGGTGCTCGTTAACGAGCGGCTGTCTGCGGCCGCCGAGGAGATCTTCGAGGCGGTGAGAAAAACCATCGCGGGCTACGAGGAGGAGATCCTGCTCTCCAAACGGGAGATCCGCCGGCAGCGCAGAATGCTGCAGACAGTTTTAAAACCCGAACTAAAGATAAACAATCCGTCAGGTTTGTGAATCTTTCGCCGCGCCTGCTCCGAAGACGGGCTCCGGCTGTGAGTCCCGTCATCGCCCACTTTCCTGGAGGAAACTTAGCGGTGTGGTAGCTCCAGCTAGCTTAGCCTTAGAGTTTCATGAACAAACCGGAGGCTAAACCGGTTCGTTACCGGGTTAACATGCCTCATATGAACCAGGCCCTCCCGGGGTAAGACGGTTCCTGCCCCACGGAAAGTTTATCCGCGGACGTACACACGGAGAAAGCCGCGATCGATCATAGACTATTGATTACAAACACATGCTTTTACATTCGGCTCACACGTGATTCATGAAGCAGGTACATTTAGAAACAGGTGAACTTTTGTTTTCGACACATCATTTTTATTTTCAGTTTTTCTGTTGGGTCGTATGAGCGTGAGGCCTCAGGCTCTCTTTGCAGAACAGAAGAAATCTGTCCTCTGTGGTCAAATCCACTGAGAGTCCACTGTGAGGATGCAAAATAAATCTGTGTGGAAATAAACAACATGGTCTGAGGTGGTCCTAACAGACTAGTGTGAAAAATAAGAGTTAAAAAAAAAAAAAGAAATATCCGAAGTGAACATGTGTAGACTTTAAGACGTCACCCTGATGGAGGAAACTGATCATTGTGACTTCTTGTAGACAAAATAATTGATGATCAAGTGGAGAAAGGCATGGAGAGTAATCAATAAAGAAAAAGAGTGTGAGCTGTAACACTGACTCCCATCAGATTATATCATTCTCCCTGTTTCTTGTATTCTCGTTGGTTTTATCCTTTATCTTTTATTTCTGCAGCATCGTTTTCACAGGAATAATTAAAGTTTATTCCTCTGTTTTTTTTCCTGCAGACCAGCCACAGCTGGCTCTCTCTGTCTGGGACGAGGACTTCCCCTCCGATCAGCAGCAGGAGGTGCAGTGTGAGCCGGACTGGAGCTCTGGTCTGGAACAGGACCACCCGGATCGCCCGCAGACCGAGAAGAGCCAGGAGGAGGAGGAGGAGCAGCAGCTTCGGGAGCTGGAGGAGGACAACACCATCAGATTCATCTTCACGCCTCCGTATGTGAAGAACGAGCTCGACCAGCCTCAGCCGACCTGTCAGAGTACGAAAGGAGGAGGAGGGGATCCTCTGCCGAGCACTTCAGCCGAGCAGGACCAGACGAAGGTGGAGGGCGACGACCGGGCTTCCTCCAGTTGTTCTCCAACCGAACACGATGACAGTGACGAGGAGTGGAGGGGCAGCGTGGGGTCTCAGAGCGACGACAGCGACAGCGAGCCTAAATGCACGAAGAAGAAGGGCCCTCGTCTACCGATGGCCCCCAAACTGCATCCCACCAAAAAGACGAAGTCGCGAATCTGCTGTAAAGTCTGCGGGAAAGCCTTCCACGCCAACGTGTCTCTGGTGAATCACATGGACGTCCACCCCAAGGACGTGTGTGGTGTCTGCGGGGAGCGCTGCGAGACCGAGGACAGTTTTAAAGCTCACCTGAAGACACACGTGAAAGCGGAAGTCTGCAGCGTGTGCGGGAAGTGTTTCGGGGCGTCCAGCTCGTTAGAGACGCACATGAGGATCCACACGGGAGAGAAGCCATTTAACTGCAGCGAGTGCGGGAAGTCCTTCAACTGTCGCCACAACATGATGCGACACATCAGGATACACACGGGGGAAAAGCCGTACCCCTGCTCCGTCTGCGGCAAATGCTTCAATGACTACTCCACGCTCAAACGCCACCTGCAGCTTCACGTGCACAAGAAGAACCTCGAGCCAAGTGACACACCTGCGAACGAAAACGGACGCGGCAACGACGGCGAGAGGAAGATCAGGAGTTCCTCACAGAAGAAGCAGCAGACTCGGACCATATGCGAAGTGTGCGGGAAGATGTTTCACTCCATGGTTTCCCTGGTGAATCACGCCAAAAGTCACGCCGCGGACCTGTGCGGCGTCTGTGGGACGCACTTCGATTCCGAGGACGACTTAAAAGTTCACCTGAAAACTCACAAAAACGGGAAGGTTTGTGAAGTGTGCGGCAAGTGTTTCGACAGCCAGGGGAACCTGGAGATGCACATGAGGATCCACACGGGCGAGAAGCCGTTCCTCTGCAGCGAGTGCGGGAAGTCCTTCAACTGCAGACACAACATGATGCGACACATCCGGACCCACACAGGTGAGAAGCCGTACCTGTGCAACGTCTGCGGCCGCTGTTTCAGCGACCACTCCACTCTGAAACAGCACAGCAGCACGCACACCGGGGAGAAACCGCACCGCTGTGAGGTGTGCGGGAAAGGCTTCCACCGGAAGACCTACGTGAGGCTTCACATGAAGAGTCACACGGCCGAGAAGTGACGCCTGTGTAAATATGGTGGGATGTAAATAAAGGTTTTCAATGGAAACGTGCCACTGTTACGTAACTCTGTCACTTGTCAGACGTTTTCTCATAAAACCCATTTTTATGTTCAGTGTTATGACTGTGTGATGTGAGAGGAGAGAGTTCATGGTGAAGAACTCTCAGCACATGGGTCAGGGTCGGTTTGAAGCAGCAGTCATGGATTTTACTCAGTAAATATTATTATTACTAATTATTATTACCACAGACAGAGCAACATGACCATCACACTGCAGTGGGTGTTTGAGTCTGAGTCCAGTATCTGCACACAACCTGAGAGCTCACATGTAAACACACACCAGCAGAATCCCAGTTTACCCAGTTTATAGACCTTTTTCCACAGAGGGCCGTGACGTGTCCGTCAGGTGATCCAGTTTTAGGTGCTAATCGACGGGAATCAAAGGAGTCATTCAATTCTTTGTCCTGCAGGGGGTAGCAAAGAGTCGCCTCCTGGATTCACAGCACAGGTTCCAGGTGCTCCACCTACAGCAGGTAACGTCCCCGTGGAGCTCACCTTTAAGATCTGAATTAAAGGACAAGTGCATGAAATGACCAAAACCAGCAGTGTGATGTGTCAGTGCTCGTCCCTCCTCCGTCTGTGGCTCTCAGCTCTGAACGTACGGGTTCCTACAGCAGCAAACACTTCACAAATACACGTTTCATGCTTTAAAAGAAGGCTCAGACGTTTCCTCAAACAGTGGAGCGGGGAAGTGGGTCTGGGGACTATTTTCTGAGGCGGATTAATCCACAGTTGGTTCTCTTGTGTGCAGTTTGGGGCAGCAGGGCGGTGTGTGTGTGTTCACGGTGATGAAGGAGTGTGTGTGTGGAACATCTGATGTGTTTTTAGTATCAGAGGAATCAGACACGTCCGGACTCACGTTCACACACTTCCTGTGAAATTACACATGGCTAACTGGTCTGCGAACTGGTCCAGCCCAAACCTGGAGTGGTAGAGCTCAGTGATGTTAAAGAGAGGCAGAGCCAACTTTTCTCTTTTTACATGCTTCATATGTTTCTATTTTCTTAACTTCACTCAGATTTTTGAAATATATTCATCTCATAAATATTTTACTTTGACCTGCTGTTTTCTGTTTTCTCTTGATTATTGATAAGATTCATTAGTTTTCAGCAGAGTGGGTTAAATCCTGTTTAACACCGTGATGTGCTGAATACTGTTTACTGTTCCCGTTTACTGCAGCACCACACACACACACACACACACACACACACAGCTTTAACCATACACAGGTTTAGTTTTCTCCTCCTTTACATCAGTTTGATCTCCTGACAGAGACGAGGGTAGAACCAGAGAACGGTTCTGCAGAACAAAGCACTTTGTTCCAGCTGTTTTAATGAACCCGTCTCTTTCTGACGGATTCTGGAGTTGACTTTGTTTCACTCAGGAAGAAAAAACCAAAGAGCCGTTCGCTGAGTGGTCTGAATGACGGTAAAGTTCACAAAGACTTAAACTTTATCATGATGTTAAGTTGTAGATTTAAAAAAATCTAGATTCAATGGTAGAAAGAGGAGGAGTAATGAACACAGAGGAAACAACAGGAAGCGGCAGCGCTTGATGCAAAGATCAGAGAAACTTTGATGACTCACGATGTGCCTCGTTTCATCTCTGTGGGAAATTTGCAGCAGAGAATCTGGGCAGAAACACAGAAGTTTATCAGTTAGTGCAGTGAATGTGGAAACAGGATCAATGAGCGTGATCAGCCTTCTCTTTTTAAACGCGCTGTACCGGAGTCATCAGGTTCATCAGCTGATGATCAGGATCAGTGTTTCCCTGAGACCTCGGTGGCTGTTCAGCGGTTTTACATTTGCATCATTTAACTTAGATCATTTGAGCTTTTCCTCTGTTCTTCCTCGTCCAGGTTTCTGACATCTCAGGCTCAGGAAACAGAACCGGAGCGGGACACTGTGAAACCACGTCAGAGACGAGCAGAGTAAAGTTCATTTCATGCTTCAGGATGAGTCACAGCTGATGAGCAGGCTTGGTCTGTTTCACATTACACACTGGGGGGGTGATGATGATGCAGCTACACACACACACACACACACACACACACTCTGAAGAGAAGCACAGATCATGGCTGTATGTGCTGCTCGGTTCTTCCCAGAGGAAACTTCACTTCAGGCTCCAGACAGACTCCTGTGCTGCAGCTGGGATCAGAAGAGTTTCTACTGTTGTTCATACAGAAAGTGACAGTAATATTTGTTAGGCTGCAACAGACAACAACGACAAACACCACGAAACAAATAAAAACAAGAGCTCAGTGTTGTTATTCTATTCAGGAGTAGTTTGTGTTAAAACAGTCACTCAACCACCAGTGAAAAAGATCCTCTCACCACAGCGATCGAATCAGAAAGCTGAGGCCAGAGATTGAAGTTTCACTTCAAACTTCAGGAGGGGCCACAGCCGGAGGCTCTGTTTGTCAGGATTGTGAACATTTCATTTCAATTCAATTCAATTCAATTCAATTTTATTTCTATAGCTCCTTCCACAATCAAATTGTCTCAAAGCGCTTCACAG
>JBBMJY010000010.1:1108593-1144258 GCA_037833715.1 Toxotes lorentzi | reverse complement strand
GTGTGTGTGTGTGTGTGTGTGTGTGTGTGTGTGTGTGTGTGTGTGTGTGTGTGTGTGTGTGTGTGTGTGTGCCTGTATCTCATGAGCCTGTGCACTGAGGTGTGTAATTCATGTTGCTATGGCCAGGTGGCGCCATGGCTCCGTTGTTAACACACCTGCCTCACAACAAGCAGGTCCTGGATGAAGATGAATGAAGATGTTTGACTCCATAGATTTAGAAGATCATGCAGTCAGGCTAGCAGTTTCCCTTTGCTTCCAGTCTTTATGCTAAGCTAATCTAATGGAGCTCATCAAACCAAATTCCTATCATCTATGTTAAAATGGTGATTAAGTATTAAATCTTGGATCTTGAATCCATCTTTCTGAACAGGCATGCAGTAGATGTCATCAGTACACAACAGACAGACACAGGAAAACAACAGTAAATTTACACTATACTGAAACAAAATTTGGCAGATGTATTGCAAATATGGACAAGGTGGATTCAGGACAATCCAGATTAGACCTAAACCACCACCTCCTCTTCACCATGAATCTCTGGAAAGAGGATAAACCTCACATTCACACAAGAGACAAAACCCAAGGACATAATTCACAGAGAGAAGAGATGAAAGTTGAGCTGACTCAAGATTCAGATCCAAGATGTCTGACTTAAGGAGATGGAGAAAGCAAAAAGAGAGCGACAGAGAGGGCGAAGGAGTGAAAGGGGAAGAAATCATCTGTTTTTAGATGTTCATTGAATTAGATCACTGGCATGAAATCAGACTAATCTGGAGGAAAGTGTATTAGAAGGCGAACAGTGATGGAGCAGAAGAAGATTCACAGAACTGCTGGAGCATATTGTCTGTATGTGTGTTCACTGCATGACTCATTTCCTTAGGTCATAAAAAGGAGGCTTTGTTTCTGTGTGTGCATCATGTGAATGTGTGTGTTCTTATTTGAACAGTGCAGCTATAAAGTACAGTTCAGTATCATCTGATCCTTTGCACCACTGAGCCTTTATTTATTCTGTTTAATGTGCATGTGCACATGTTTTTCACAGTCCATAGTTTCAGCTGCCTGCTCCACCTGCGCAGCATCTTCCTGTTTCTTATTGACTTTCTTCTTGAGAGGTACCTGCTCTCTCTCTCTCTCTCTCTCTCTCAACAGGTGAATATCAACTATATACCCGCCCATAACCACGTGACCTGCTATCCCCCAAATCAACATGATCACATAAACAATATCCTAATAAACAAAACGAACCAAACAATATCCCTTAACCTTACTACTAACAGAAACACATAAAGCATTCATGGCTCCTACACACGTGGAGACTGAACTGTATTATTCATTTTACATGTATTTATAGAATTGCCAGCTGACCTTGTGTGTAGATGAAAGCATTCACACTCCTGACCTTTCTGACATAATGTTCCTGTGTGGTTTTGTATATTTTTATTATTGATCCTTGTGTATTTCAACTGTTTTCCTGCACTGTCATATTTTGGATTCTTAGATTGTTTTTTCTTGGATGTGAATTATTTTATGTTTTGTTCGTTTTAGAGCTGTGTTTCTTTATTATGTGAGAGAGCCGCTGTCGAACTGGATCATTATTATTAGTAGTAGAAGTATCGATGGCTGTATTATTCTTAGTGGTATTGATTGCATGCTGTTTGGGTGAACAGCTGCTGCCCAGGGCCGAGGAAAGGCTGGGTCCATGGTAAATGCTGGGTCCGGGATTAATGCTGGGTCCGGGGTTTATGCTGGACCTGGCCCTGGGCGGAGACACCTGGTGCTTCACCGGTTTACAAACCGTAACGACGTCATTGGCTCTAAATGAGGAAATAAACGCTTCCTCCGAGCTGTTGGCTCGTTAATGGCCACATGAGGGCCCCTGTGTCCTCTGCCTGCAATCCTCCAGACCTCTCTCCTCATTTCAAGCCTTTGCCAAATTCCCTCCTCCTCGTCCCTCCTCCTCCTCCTCTCTGCCTGCCAGTAGACCCTCTCGAGCCGCGTAGGGGAGCATTCACACCCCGCTGTCGGCGTTTAGCGGATGGGGCTCTCAGCTTGAGCCGGAGGGAGGAGGAGGAGGAGGAGAAAGATGAACGGTAACCCGTGTGCCCGCAGGCTGGCCCGGCGCTCCAGGTCCGCCCTGCTGCTCGCCGCTCTGGCCGTCCTACTGGTCCAGACTCTAATCGTGTGGAACTTCAGCAGCCTGGACTCTGCTGGCGGGGACGGAGGCGCCAGGAGCCGGGAGAAGAGAGAAGACCGAGCCGGGAGGCTCAACAAAGCCGACAGGGAGCACCCGCGGAGGGGGCTGCAGAAGAAGGGCGACCCGCCGCCGCTGCTCGGAAAGGCGGCCGTTCGGCACAAGCTGCAGGCGGTGAGTTTGAATGATATCTGCTCAGCGATTCACGGTGAACCGTGATGTGTGGGTCTAATTAGAATTCCACACGAGTGTTTCCTCCACCGACGGGAAAACGAGCGTCCGTCCCCGAGGGAAACCGCGTGGTAGCGACAGAGAAGATGCTGCTGAGCGGCTGCAGCTGCTCGCCTGTTGTTTGGGGTTTTGCATTTTGTATGGGTCAAGAGGCCAAACTTAATTTTAAAATCTGTCAATTTAAGAGGTCGGCGGATGGCCAATTTGCCGTGTAAAATAACGATTCAGTCCCATTTCCGAAGAATCGTAGTTCCTATTTCGTTGTGTGGAATCACATTTAATGTATTTACAGTATTTACAGAAATGTACAACTTGAAGCTTGAGTCAGCCTCATTGCTTTTCCCACTTTTCGTTAATGCTCGGTGATGGAAAATAGAAGCTTCGTGAAGAGAAGAATTTCGCTTAAATGAAGTGCTGAATAATTGATGTCTATGCCGAATGTAAGAATGACGCAGATTCGTTTCTAAAATATCTTCAGTCATGTTCTGAAATACATGTCCGCTTATGGAAAACTAAGAACGTTATAATTGTCTGATTTGTTAACGGAGTTTGGTGCGTGATTGCTTTAGAGCGTCATTTTCGTTACTTTTAACGCCAAAGGCCAAGATATTATCATGAGTCCCTTAAATCTAAAGCTTAACATCCATTTCAGACTTTCACATTAAGGTAACTGTGCACAGAGCAGGTAACTTCCGGGGAGAAAACTGTTAAATTTGAGTCTGTCTTCGGTTTGTGACTCAGGGGTTTAATTAAACCCAAGAGAAGATGAGAAACCAATAGACTGAACTGACACTTCAGGAAGTTAGGAAATGATTAAGCCGTTTTTATTGATGGAAATTCATTTATATAATTTGCAGTGTGCTTCCTCTCTATCACCTGTCTGTATAGCACCTGTATGATCTTATATTATCTGTGTCTGTTGCTTTACCTGTTGGGATCCAGGTGTTCTAACATGTTAAGACACCAACATACTGTACATGCTGCTGAGTGTGTGTGTTAGTGTGTGAGAGAGAGAGGGAGAGACGTGGGTTATATTGCAGGGATCCATGTTTACGGCCTTTCATGACAGTTAGCTGGATGCTCTGTGATCTGTGGGTGCATGCGAGTGGTGATATGTCCTGACAGTTATTTGCTTTTAAAACCTTAGAGATACATGCCAGCACTTTTTATAGGACAAGAGTTCGGGAGGTGGAGAGAGGCAGAGTGAGAGGAAGAGGAGAGAAAACGGGATCAAATGGAACAGAAGCCGTGGTGGAGAAGGTTGATGTGAGAGCCAGATGAGTAATTACAAAGGTCTGAAGACACGGCTGAGCAGGGAAAGAACTAGAGTGTGTTATTAAGACCAGCTGATGCTGTGTATCTGGTCTGGATAAAGACCAGGATCTGTGTGTGTGTGTGTGTGTGTGTGTGTGTGTGTGTGTGTGTGTGTGTGTGTGTGTGTGTGTGTGAATGGGGATGAATACGGGAGGAGAAAGACGTTACGGTTTAGGTTTGTCTGAGGCAACAATTAGTCCATTAATTGATTAGCTGATTGTCAGAAAATTATACATCAGATATTTTGATATTTGATATGAATACTTGTGAATATGTATTCTGAAGCTGTGATGTTGAAAATCTTTGGGTTCTGGACATCGGAAGTGTGGAAACAACTATTGTTTTCATTAGTGATGAATTGTTTAGATTATAAAACATCAGAAGACATTTCTCAGACGGAGGTGTTGAGCGTGTGACAGAGTGAGAGAGAACAGGTCAGTTAGTTTGTGAGTTAGTTTGTGTTGTATCCCCTGAAATCTCAAAGGTTTAAAAACCAGGAGAGCTTTTAACTATTTCACACTTTCATTTTACCAAACAAGTTTATCATTAATCTGCGACACAGACAACCTGATGGTCTGCTGTGATAAGTGTGTGTGTGTGTGTGTGGGAGGCTGCATGTTTACAGGCAGGAAGAAGTGTCCTGTTTCCAATAAAAGACTCAGCATCATTTGAAGGAGCTCAATAAAACGCAACCCCCCCACCTCCACCCATACCTTCTGTGTGTGTGTGTGTGTGTCTTTGGTGTTCACGGCTGCAGCCTCCACAGTGCACACATTCACATCACAGATACGCTGAAGAACCAGCGTATCTGTGTTCAGCTTTTCAGCAGCGACACCACAGGAAGAAGGAAAGGAGTGTTTACAGGTGTCTGTGTTTACAACAGCCCAGGACGGCGCCACAGCTGCACAACTCTCACATTCATCACACTGTGGGGATGGACACACACACACATGTGTGTCAGAGCCGATTCACATCCTGACAGCCCGGTCGGATCAGATTAGAGGATTGGTTTGGATCAGGTTTCTCTGATGGGATTTATACTTTCTAATCTAGTTTAGATCGTTCAATAATCCCTAAATACTGTGTGTGTGTGTGTGTGTGTGTGTGTGCACGTGCGCGTGCTGTGAGGACCAGTTTTAGACTCTGACAGTGAGAATATCTTTGAGGGATTAGTTATGCAGCTGTGCTGGTTGTAAAGGTTTTCCACGGCTTTTGGAAGCTCAGGAAAATGGCTTTTGAAAACCTTTATCTTCTCTCCTTCCAGAAATATTGTCGTGGTTACTCTGTAAAAGTTCACGCCTCTTTTATCGACGTCAGCTGCATGAAACTACAAACGACCAGTTTCACCGGTAACAATGAGTTGGAGGTCCTGGGAGAATGTGTGATCCTTGATTTAGACAGAAAGAAATCTTAAAGTGGTCGCAGGTGTCCACACACAGGTGAAGACCCTACAGCGTGGCTGAGGAACGATAATGATAATAATGTTAAGAGAAAATGAAAAACTGATGACTGTGAAGTTTGGGATGGTGTCTCAGATGATTCTCTGTTCAGACATCATGCTGCCATGTTACTGCCTCTGTTAGTGATTTAGCACAACACGCTGATGTTAAAACCACAAAGCTGCTTTATGTTTTTTTTTGTTTTCTTTTCTTTTAGATAATTCTCACTAAATCTGGCGTAGACTTAAATCCCTGCTGTGATCCCGGGTCGTCCTGTGGGTGCCGGGGCTGCTACAGCCAGGTTTCACAGCAACATCCCGTCCTAAACAGTACATTTCGCTTACTCTCCCTCCATCTGGCTCTGTTTTTCCTTTGTCTCTCCAGCTCTATTTTCAGCATTTTGTTCAGACAGATAACTTCATTCATTTCCTCGGGGAGATGATGTTTTCTTCAGGTTTTTTTCTTGAGCATTCGTTCTATTGTTTTTTGTTTTTTTTTTACTCCATCTTTGGATGAAGTGAGAGATAAAGGAGATAATGATCATCATGGACAGTATAGCTGGGAGTTCGATCAGAAGAACCTGTCATGTCGTTGGACAGTTAATCACTTCCTCATGTTCTGTTCTGTTCGTTAGTGAAATCAGAATTATTTCAACCTGGTGCATGAATCACGTAAAAACGACAGAATCTGTTTTTTTTCTGTGCATCACGAGATGATGAGACGTTCACCTGATGATCACTGAGCTGGTTTCCTGATGTTTTCTCTGGGAACAGCCCTCGTGTTGTTTATTAGAGGAGTGGGTTTCATGTTCATGAAAACTCTTACTCAAACTTTTCAGTGGTTTCGTAAACGCTGGTAAAGTTTTTACTGGGCAACAGCAATGAATACCAGGCTGTGTGTTCCCACAGGTACGCTGAGCGCGCACACACACACACACACACACACCAGTGTTTGGTTCATTCCTAACTGATGCTGTGTACAGCCTGGTTAAAGAGCTCTTTATTGCCTGATGTGAAGGTGTTTTCTCACATACACACTCTCATCACTGTTCATTATTTGTGAAGATAAAAACCTTATTGATTGATCAGCTTTGTTTTCTGTACATGAGCTGTGGTCTTCAGGTGCTAATGCTGCTTCCAGTAACCACTCAGACTCAGAGCCCAACAGAATTTAGTGCACAGAACAGTGTCCTGTAGATGAGCACTTTGAGGCTGTTGCTCTGCAGAAGACACATCATGTTGCTTTAACCCAATAGGAACAGTACAAATGAATTACAGTCATTAGCCACAGTCCCACTGTTTTCGGCTGAACGTCCTACACGTCCCCCCTCACCTCTCCAAACTCCATGAGCCTGATGTTGATGCAGACGGAGGAGGAAGAGGAGGGACTGGCCATGTTTGGCCACTAATTTCCAGATGGAGACACGAGTGCAATATTTTGTCATTTATGAAGCAACATTAAGTGAAAACCTGCAGCTCAAAGGGACTGGACTCACTGAATACAGTGCTGGAGAGGAGGACGTGTCCAAAGTTAGAACAGTGTTGGACTGTCCTTTACACCCTCTGCACCATGATCAGTCACAGACTCATTGTTCCAACACAGGAAATCATTCCTGCCTGTTGCTATCAAACTATATAATTCAGAGGAGTAAAAAATCACAGACTCATGTAAACTGTGTATACGTCATTATTAAACCTTTAAACCTCATGTACATATGTAAATATGAAGATGTTTTTATTTTTATTTTATTTATTTTTTTGATATTGGAGTATATGTATATCTTAAGGGGGTATTGCAATATTTTGACTTTTATTTTCATTATACTTTTTATTTTTTCACTTCATTTTATCTTATTTATTTCAGAAACATTTTTATCTCTTGGTGTTTATACGTATCAAAAGAATTTTCCTACGGGGATCAATAAAGTTTTTCTGATTCTGAAAAGAAGAAATTTGACGGTTTCAGTCATCAGACATTTAGGAAACGAGCTTAAACGCGAGCGCTTCCAGATTTATCCTCATCGCTGTGATCGTGGTTTGTAACCAACAGATGTCAAAGCAACAGGTCTTCTTTCTTCCCATCGCTCTCTCCTCTCTCTCACCTCTTTTAATGCCTCTCGCCCCGGGCGCCTGAGGGAACAGCCTCTCCATTATCGTGGAGCAGCAGGAGGTCTGAAGGCAGCGTAGACAACTTCAATAAGAACCTGCTGAGGAGGAGCACAACTGTGTGTGTGTGTGTGTGTGTGTGTGTGTGTGTGTGCACGCGTATAAAGAATGATGTCTTTGTAGGTAAGCTGTGGTATTTTAGCCGTCGCCGGTCTCCATGGAACTCAAAGGCTTCTGGGAAAAAAGCGCACAACTTTTTTAGAAAGACCCGTGAAGGAGAGAGAAACTCCAGAGTCGCCTGAGGTTCATGACAATGAGTCGCTTTCTTTAGGAGGAGAAGGGAATGACCACAGAAATGTGTGCCAACGACATTTTGACAGATGGATTAATGAAGAGAGATGATCCTCTTCCTGTCTTTTCCGGTCTCTGATCAATGTTCAGTTCTTTTTAGGACGATGTCATAATTACACATTGTCACCTGTGAATCAAAATAGAGACTAAATGATTTTGAGTCCTTGGTGCATCTGGATAGGCTTCAGGTGAAGGCGCATACCATGTCATACTACATACCATCATCCCACTCGTTCATCCCACTCGTTCATTCCGCGTTTCCCGTCTGTCTCAGATCTAAAAAAAAAAATGGCCGTGTTTTCTTAATTTTGTATGATAGTAAAATGAAGATATTTCACTTTCTTTCTCAGGAAGTCAGCTCTGGTTTTGGGCAGCTGTGAAAAGCATTTCTCACTATTGTCTGACATTTAATGAATGAAAATATTTTGTGATTAATAGAAAAAATAATTCGATTTTAAAACGAAGTGAGTAGAATCTGTCGTTTAGCACCAGACTCAGGACAAACAAACCTTACATTTGACCAGCACTGGTAAAGCTCTAAGAACAGATAAATCCTCTGTATGTTAATTCAGTCCATAGTGTGTGTGTGTGTGAGAGAGCCTTTTGTCGCTCTCTGAATACTGAAGGTTTTATTCCTGGTTTCTACTGTTTTTTTTAAAAACAGCTTAAAATATTCACTGCTGCTCTACACACACACACACACACACACGCGTACGTACATTTTTCTAAGCTGATATTATAGATGAGGTAATGAAAGGTTGTCTGAGGAGCAGGTGGCGAGAGCTGATATTACTGCCTTCCCACAGGCACTGTGATAGCGTGTGTGTGTGTGTGTGTGTGTGTGACGCTCATGTACAAACACACACACACACACACACTCAGAAACACACTCTTTATATATAGGACGATCTGTGGGATTAAAATACCCATCGAGGTCATGTGGCTTTCCCACTGATGCACGTGCACATACATATCAACACTGATCCATGTTGATAGTTGATGTTGTCAGTGCTTCAGTATCAGTGTCTGGTTCAGTCTCTGATCGGTGCAGGTACAAACCGTCTGAGCCTCACGTTCATCAGGTTTAATTCACATCGTGACCGGACAGATGTTTTTATGAAATGTTTGGATTCTCTGAATTTATTGAGCTTCACATGATAAATGATGTGCAGGATATATAAGAATGATATCAAAGCGTGTCAGTGTAGAATCTTTTTATTGTAAAGTAGAGGCTGTATCAAATAAAATAACTTCTAAAATAAGTATTTCACAAAGCTGCGCTCTTTGAACATGAATATAAAGAAAGTATTCTCTGATAAAACACATGTGGACCGGCTCAGACCATTTTAATAACGCGGCGTGCTGCCAACGTGAAATAAAAAAAGTCTGTTCGCTATATGTGTTTTCAAATAGTCTGTATATGAAATAAAAACTATATTAACCAGCTGAAAGAGATCCCTCGACACGTTTCAGACTTTTTAAATGTATTTTGCTGCAGTGAATTGTAGCTACAGCAGCTGTCTCTGCGCATTAACCCATAGACGCTGTTTGGATGCGGCTCTGCAGAGAGGAACCTCTCTCTGCTGGAACAGAGAGAGGGTTCTCTCTGTTCCGGCAGAGAGAACCCTCTCTCTGCCGGAACAGAGAGAGGGTTCTCTCTGTTCCGGCAGAGAGAACCCTCTCTCTGCCGGAACAGAGAGAGGTTCCTGAAATCTCTAATGAGAAATTCTCCTGCTGTTGAAGTTCATTCCTCCATAATCACGGATCACATCTATGAGCGGAGCTGTAGCTGCAGCCGACTCGTCCTCTCTTCTAAAGTCTTTGATTCAAAATTCAAATTGGACTCGTAGGAAATATTTTCACCAGCGGGATTAGAAAACACCGGCGGATTTGAACGGAAACCCAGGTCACGGTAACACCGCACTGAGGCCTTCCACAGAGCTGGTGATAGTCCTGCCCTCACCACCAGCAGCTGCTTTCATATAAACAGACATTTGATCCATTGTTAATATAAAAGCACTGATTCAGCTCCTGTGGTTTTCCTTCTCGAGCAGGTGGAGCTGCACACCAGACTTTTGCCAGAGGAAACAAGATCACTCTGTTCTATAGAAATATAAGGGCTCAACCCCAACCCCCACCCTAACCCCCACACACACAGATCATGCACGTGTTTGATGTGCAGTTTTGTTTCAGCAGATGTAGCTGTGTGTGTGTGTGTGTGTGTGTGTGTGTCATGGTTTTATATGAATTCGTTCTTTCTCCCTCACAGGATGTCTACCATTCCCACCGCCCTAAAGAGAAACTTCGCCTGGACAGCAACAATAACGAGAACTCGGTTCCCAAAGACTTTGACTCCATCGACAGCAACAGCAACCTGGGTGCACAGTCCCAACGCCAACGAGCGCCAGTCGGAAACGGCAAACGGAAGCTGGACAAGGCCCAAGTGCAGAGCATGCTGGGAAAAACTGCTAACGAGGTCCTCAAGTTCCCTCCCATCCAACCCAGAGGGATCGGACAGAGTCACAACCACACCCACGTCCATAAACCCCACCCTCAGGCGCCGACTGTCCCTGGACTGGTCCAGGGGTCCAATCAGGATCCACCGTTCTACCTGTTGAAAAAGGCGGCCAGTCTGGAGCCGAGGAAGGAGCAGCTGCAGTGTGAGATCAGCGGGAAGGAAGCCATTTCTGCTCTGTCCAGAGCCAAGAGCCGGGAGTGTCGGCAGCAGATAGTGGAGGTCTACTGTAAGCACAAGGCGAGAGCGCTGATGCCCGAGAAGGTTCCTCGCTACTGCCCCATAGAAGGTGAGATCAGCTGACTGAAGGTGATCAGACTCATGAGCCTCATGCTTATGTAATAATTTGTTGACTGAATTTGTACAGGGACTGATATGGTACATTTCCAAGGTACAGTAGCTCATGTTTTTGGGAGTAACAGACTTAATACACATAATTTAAATGCATTAAGGTTTGATTTTAGGATGAATTATCCCTTCATGTCAACATAGTGATTGAGTCAGTCAACAAATGAAAGGGTGACAGACTGACAGGCGGAAAGCGAAGGAATGGGACGAGCAGGCTGCAGCTTTGAAGTGGCTGATTGCAAAAAGTCAAAGATGTTTTTTCTTCTAAATTTACCCTGAGGAACGTTTTTAACCCGGCACGTGCCGGAGCCGTGAAGAGGCATCCGACGGTTTCCAATTCTATTTCCAGGGACTTGAAGCATGAATGGACACAGTGAGGCTGCTCACCACGAGGATGATACTCATCCAGCATAATTACACCCTAATTAAACAAGCAGTTTGTAGTCTTATTTTTGGAATGGCTGACTAATGATTTACTTGTAGTCGTGCTCTCGGAACCACCCTGGGCCGTTTGAGGTTTAATTTATATGATTATAGGTTGCTTTGATGAAACACTAGTCATTATGTCCACAGACTGAAGCTGCGCTGGAGGAACACATGATTTGGTTTGGTCTGATGTTGGACTTTGACTGACGTGCACTCAGTCTTTTCAAGGGAACAAGAGGGTTGTTGAAACAAGGTTTGGTGTTTCTGTGCTCATGCAGACGTAAGAGCGTGTCCTCTCCCCCTGCCTCCCACAGCAGAGCTCGACTGAGCCGCCTGATTACAGTTATTTCTCCTCGAACTCCATTCCCAGCATGGCCCACAGCCTGGGAAGGTCACTAATTAGGCCAAGCAGGCCTCAACCCGCGCCATCTTTAGAGTGAGCGCGATGATGGATAAGCATTAGGCTGTCATATCGTTTGTATATACAAGAAGCAGATTTAGCTCAGTCAGCCACAGACGCAGAATATTTCCAGGAAAGACGGAAGTGAAGATGGAGGAGTGGAGAAGAGGGTAAACAGTGACAGTGTCATGGTCGCACAACTCAAATTCCATAAGTCGTGTCTGTCTTTTATCTTTGAACTTTTATCTAATAAAAGTCAGAACATTTTTCAGATGTTAGATGTTTTCACATGGATTTTTTTTGTCTTATCATCTGACCAAAACCCCAAAATATTCATCTTCCTGTCGTATGAGACAAAGAATCAGTGAATCATTTGAGCCTTAGAATGAGGACACGTCCCTGAATGGAAGGGTGGAAGTTCATTCTTTCTCCGGCTGAAAACAACAGGACACGATCATCATTAAATCATGTAAACTACCCTGTATGTTTACCCATGATGTTTCATGAGCTGACGTCCTCTCTGTCCAGGTAAGGCTAACGTGAACGTACAGTGGGGTGAGGACCCCACAGACGCTGCCCAGCTCGTGCCGGTGCGGATCGCCTTCGTCCTGGTCGTCCATGGCCGAGCGTCGCGTCAGTTCCAGCGTCTCTTCAAAGCCATCTACCACACCTCGCACTACTACTATGTCCATGTAGACCAGGTGAGAGCACTAACTGTCATTCAAAGCTTTTTTAGACAGAATTTTTCATTTTTTCAGGGTCAGAAAAATGAACGACATAAAATTTTCCGGAAAAGTGGCAACAAAGGTGTGTAGACGAGCAGAACCACGGAGGTGACGGCTTGAATCTCTGAGACACGTTAGTTCTCAATGACACTGGTAGCATTTGGAAATTTCATAATATTATTAATTAATAATATTATTAATATGATTTAAACCCCCCACCCCCTCAGAGGTCCAACTACCTCCACAGAGAGGTCCTGTCTCTGGCCAGCAAGTATCCAAATGTCCGGGTCACTCCTTGGCGGATGGCCACCATCTGGGGCGGAGCCAGCCTGTTGACCATGTACCTACGCAGCATGGAGGATCTCCTCAAAATGGCCGACTGGTCTTGGGACTTCTTCATCAACCTGAGTGCTGCCGACTACCCCATCAGGTAAGAGAACGGGTCAGTCAGAAGAGGCAGACGGCGAAGAGTCGTGTGATTTAAACCGTTTAAAATGACTGAAACTAAATGTGAACTGTGGTTCAGGTGAAATGTTCAGAGTTCAAATCTCTGCCAAGGCCAAACAATCCCACACATCTGTCCCTCTTATTAATGTTTTTCTTACTTTTAGAGTGGCAACAAATGTGTGTAGACGAGCAGAACCACTTTTAGAAAAAGGAAGTAGTCTGATAATATAAATGATTCGTCATAAAACATAATTAGTACAAATCTGTGTGTAGTGTGGATTCACCGTTTTCTCCCACCAAATCCAGACTAGATCTGGACGCCAGATCTGGATTATGAAATGATTTTTTTTTTAAATTCCCAAATCTGCCTCTGTAACCGGATCTGCATCAGAGCTGAAGGTTTTCTTCCCTGGCCCATCCTCCACCAAGTTTGATGCAAATCAGTTCAGAACCTTTAGTGTAATCCTGTTGACAAACAAACCAACAAACAGACACAGGTGAAAACAAAACCTCCTTGGAGGATTTTTGGCCTGTTTTTTCTGTCAGTCAGACAGACGTTCTCCCGTAAATCTCATTAAACACCACTGAAGAAGACTGTAGGAGATTTACTGCTCATGTCAAGCTCCTGCCAAACACACTGCACATTGATTTGTGTCAGGTAACAGATGTTAACCAGCGGTTTCACAGCCCTGAAGGCTGCGTTGGGTTTGTTTGAGGTCTTATGGATCAGGTTATGTGGCCAATAGACCACAAGTGCATCCACTCTGAATGGACTGCGAGTCTGTAGCTTTGAAGCAGAGCCCTTTAATGGCCGTCAGCTGCTTGGGGATTTGAGGATCTTTATTGTTGAGGAAGGTGTTCGACTGTGATCAGTGGAGATATTGACTGAGGAGTCACTCACTGCAGCTGCAGCAGGAGGTTTGTGGAGGATATGGACCGTCTTGTATTCGGCTCACTGCTGACTGATCAGGTGTGATCAGGTCATGATTCTTAAAGAGGTCCAGTGAGTTGTGTGTGTGTGTGTGTGAGCTGGTTTTGACCTCAATGGAGTTTCTAGATTTCAGCCATGTATGTGTGACTGCACCAAGAATCGGCTCCAGTAAGACACTCTGCAAAGCTGGTATGATTCCATTGGTCCAGTCTGCTTGTCCCAGTTCCTGGTAATTCCTGACCAGACTGGTAAGGGTCCAGAAACTAGTCCTGTTGGGTTGATATTTACTGCTGCGGTGATTATTTTCATCATCAATTAATCATAAGGTCTGTTATTTATCAGGCCGTCATGGTTCACCTCAGCCTTTGATACTTACTACATGTAGCTGTGTGAACTAGATCTCTTCATCCTAACACTGAATTAAAAAGGTTTGAAGGACTTTCCTTCATCTTTCTGCTCTTATGTGTACTCCTCATAAGGACAGAAGTACAAGCACACACACACAGACACACAGACACACACACACACACACACACACATTGAGATGTTCTCTTGTGTCCTCCCATCAAAGTGACCACCCTCTGAACACCCTTCCAGCCAAAATCCATAACACAGCCACAGCATTAGCAGCACACCATCAATAGCTGTGACGTTATGAAGGCACATGCAGTGTGAGTCAATGGAACAATATGTGTGTGTTTGTGTGTTAGTGGCTGTGTTTCTCTTGATCTGCTAAGAGAAGGTTGCATAAACGTTTTAAATGTCACGATCGGGGGCTTGTGCTCATCAAACTCCACAAAGCGAAACTTTGGTTTGTAAAACTAAATGTAGAAGAATTGAATCAAATCTGTAGACGGACACAAACTCTGAATACAGGATGTGAGGATTCCCGCACGGCTGTGACAATTTCAAAGATCAGAATTTGCACAAGAAGAAATCCTAGATGAGAAACCTCTTATGTGACATGTGATCACTTGTGGATAAAATAGCTGCAAAATCACAGGAGCTTCAGTCAGAGTTCAGTGTGTGTCAGTAACTCATGAACACAAACATGGCCTCAGACACACACATGCACGCCTGTGGTTCGTCTTAACAACTGTAATCAAATGTAATCAAAGCGACGTGCCTGTCTGCTGTCCTGTCTGCTCATTAGGGCGACACCAGGCTCGAGCCGTGTGCTCACAGCTCGTACTACATGCAGGGGGTGGCTGTTTGAACGTGCCGTCTCCACTTCAGGCCACACACTGGAGCTGAGCTGTTTTCTCTCATTTGGAAGAGGAGGCTAAATAAACTGGTCCAGCTGTCCCAAACAGAGTCACATGGAGTCACTCCAAATTCCCTAAATGGAAGATTCTTTTGCATTGTTTAAAAAAAGAGCGATGCCTCGTTCAAATATTTAATTGCATTCTGCTTAGACGTGTGTCCATTAAAGGGAAAAATACTTCAAGCACCGCAAAAAAAAAAGAAAGAAAAAAGCAATTAGGGACATACAGGACGTGGCAGGAGTCCATTTTATGTTTTCAGTGTGTTTCTCTTCTCCCTGTGATGGTAGTCCATCAGGGGCCTCCAGCATGGCTAAAACAAGATCGTACCTGACCTCTAGATCAGTAAAGCCACATGCGCTGTACAAATGAAGTCTGATTGATTGATTGAGGAACAGCTGACTGATCAGGTTGTGGGTTGATGATTGACAGCTGCCGTCTCTCCTCAGGACCAATGAACAGCTGGTGACTTTCCTGTCAAAGTACCGCAACATGAACTTCATCAAATCTCATGGCAGAGACAACGCACGGTAAGAGAGTCATTAGCTTCCTGTGTCTCTGTCACAGTGTCTCTCTCTGATGATGAAATCTGTCCTTTGGTTACAGGAACTACGGCTGTAACTGTCAGATGGAAGCTGAATAATCCAGAAAGCTTTTTTACTTTTATAGATTCAATGTCATTGAAAAAATAATCATAAAAACTTTTAAAGATACAGTGTGGTACAAATGGCCGAGCTCCAAATGTACTGACTGACTTCGATGATGGATAAAGATCAGGAACAGATGTCAGAACTGTGGCACCTGCAGTAACTTTTCAGGAGATGTGAAACTTTTAGTCTGTTCTCAGGTTCTCTTACACCTTCATATACGTACACGTAGGTGAACACAGTGTACCTGTGTCTTTCCACAGTGTGACAGTGAAGGTGTCTCCAAGTGTTTGTATCTCACGTTGAATATCCACCTCAACACTGAAAACCCTGTGTCATCTCAGTTTCATCCGTAAACAGGGTCTGGACCGTCTCTTCTTCGAGTGTGACACACACATGTGGCGTCTTGGGGACCGCAAGATCCCAGAAGGCATTGCAGTGGACGGTGGCTCTGATTGGTTCCTGCTCAACCGGCCCTTTGTGGATTATGTGGTCAACTCCAGAGACGAGCTGGTCAGCAGCATGAAGCGCTTCTACGCCTACACACTGCTGCCTGCTGAGGTAACACACACACACACACACTTAAATCTTTGTGAGGACACTCATTGACATAATGCTTTCCTAACTCTAACCTAAAACCGATTCTAACCTGAACCCTGAAACCAAGTCTTAACCCTCAAACAGAGGACGGAACAAAATGTCCCCACTTTCCCCAAATGTCCTCGCTCCGTAAGGTCTATACTTCTTTTTGGTCCTCACAAAGACACATACAAACACACACATATTCAGGGAACCCCTTAGACTTTATATACAAATAAAGAGAAAGTGTCTAAAGAGACTGAAAGTCTGAAGCCCTGCTGGCGCCCCCTAGAGGAGAACAGGAGTATCAACAGCATATTTCAAGGTTATTCACTTTTTAGCAGCTGTGCTATCAGTCTCTGGACTGAGCAGATTCACCTTCACGAATCCATAAATCAAAACACAACAGCTTGACTTTTTTTTTACCTTAAGCAGGTATTCAGTTACATCAGTTTCCCGTTAGCAGCAGCTGACGATCAGGACGGACCCAGCAGAAGCTGTGGAAGCTTCTTCCATTTGTGCCCTTGTACACTGAATGAACTCAAATAAATTTGGGGTTTTGGATCAGTGGCCCGACAAAAACTAAAACTTTGGAGACACAGGGCACCAGCAGGGGCCTCAGCATCAGTTGGGTTGATTTGAAATTTCTGTTTTTCCGTGTAGATTAGACACTTAAGGAAGACAAAAGTGAGGAACCTTGTCTGTCTTCCTGTACTTTCCTCCTCCTCCAGTCATTTTTCCACACCGTGCTGGAGAACAGCGCACACTGTGAGACCATGGTGGACAACAACCTGAGGCTCACCAACTGGAACCGCAAACTGGGCTGTAAATGTCAGTATAAGCACATCGTGGACTGGTGTGGCTGCTCACCCAACGACTTCAAGCCTTCGGATCTGCCGCGATTCCAGGTGAGACCCAGTGTCAGTGAACAGGCTGATGACACAATCTGAGCCCATTTCCTGTTGTTGTACTCTGAGCTCTGGGTCGCCAACGTAAAAAAAAAGTTTTTAACAGCTTCAGAATTTGAAAACTCAGATTGTCTCTCTGTAAATCTGAAAGTGCCGCAGCATGGTGTGATTTTTCTGAGACTCACTCTGTATTTTTTAGACACACAGCATCATGTAGGATTATTTTTTCTTGTATTCAGTGTGATAACAGTTGTGTTGGCTGGTTGGTTACAGCTATAAAGGTGACAGTCACCATGTTATTCACCCTGGACGTTCAGTCAGTCTGTGCTGTCCACCTTCCCTTCTCAGGGCCTCGTGGCTGGCGACCAGAATAGCTTTGTATTCACAAATTAGCAGTGCTGCTTTTACTTTCAGCAGGCGGTCCTCGGCTCTGTGTAACGACAGACCTGAGACAGCGTCTCTGATGGTTTCTATAAGGGGAGCTGATCCTGGAAACAGCTGTACACTTGAGGCAGTTAGTATTTTTAGAGCTTTGAAGCTAGTTGCCGCTGAGGTTTCTAAGGTTGTCATTATTATAATGTCAGGGTTTGCCAGCTAGCAAAGCAACTCAGAGTCCTGAATGTAAAGGTCAGGAACACACACACGTACAGTACATACAGTACAATGGACACACTGACACACAGCTTTAGTTTTTGTTACCTTCTGCTTTAGGAACGTTTAACGTGTTAAAACATACAGTAAAGACACTTTGATCTTATGATGAAGGAAGCAGAAATCCTTCCCGACCCTGTAACCTGTGGTTTCCACTGTTGTCTTTAGCTGTGTGAGGACATAGATTGTTAGGTAACAGACCCGGAATAACCTCTTAGATAAAACTGTCCGCCTGAATAACGACCTCCGCTCTGGTCTCATGGTTCTCATTATGCTGGGGTTTCCTGGCTCGTTGGTGATGCTGGAGCCCGCCAGGAGTCAGTTTGGTGAAGTCACACCCTCCTCATGACATCATAAACCTATAGTGAATAAGTAGAAAAAGTCTTTGGCAGCATGATTCATGAGCCAGTTCGGGCAAAGATTTAATCTATAGTTTAGTTCCAGGAGTTCATTTCCTCTTCTTCGGACCCCTCTCATTTCATCTCACGTAAACGTTCTTCTTTTTCTTGTCTCCTCTTCTCTTTCCTGACCATAGCAAGCGTCCAGACCCACCTTCTTTGCCAGGAAGTTTGAGGCCAGTGTCAGTCAGGAGATCATCAGCCAGCTGGATTCCTACCTGTTTGGATCGTATCCCTCAGGCACCCCAGGCCTCCAGGCCTACTGGGAGAACATCTACGAGCAGGATTCGGACGGGCTTGCCAGCCTATCAGACTCTGCACTCAGCCACTATCACGCCTTGGCTCGCATGGGATTGTCCCGCGCTGCCAGCTCACTGCAGGGCCACCCCAACGACAACAGCTGCAGGTACAAGCATGGCTGCCAGACATGGCTCTGATGTATGAAGAGACCTGTTCCAGTTCTTAGAGTAAAAAGCAATAGGAGGTCCAGGGTTTCTTAAAGAGGTTCCTGAGGTTTCTAAATGTGCTGCAGGAGTTCTTGATTTGGGTCCAGTGGGTTCTCAAATGTTATCAAGGGATGCCTGGAGGAGCGCCCGGGGTTCTTGATGGTTTTCATGTGGATCCTTTTGTATTGGGTCCACAGGACCATTTTAGTTTGACACTTTCCCTGTAATGATCCCAGTCACCGTGTGGTTTGGTGTGTTTTTCCATTTGGGCTGGTTCCTTTAAGCTGTTGAACTGTGTCAAAAAAAGCAGTGTATGTATTTAAGAGGAATATTTAGTAACCATGGTAACATACGTGCATGTTTGATTTCCTGTGTGTTTCCATGTAGTGCTGTTGATGACAGCGAATGAGTTACCTGTCTGTCCAGGTGGCTTCATGTTTGCAGCTTGAGTTGTTTTTAATAAGCCAGTGTGAACACGAAGCAGACCAGAACTAACAGGAAACCATGGATCTTTTTTTCCTTGGTTCAGACCAAATGGACCAAACTGTAAGTGTGAGAGCAAAGTCTGAGCTAGAACCGTTTCTGGCTTTGTTAAAGACCGATTCCAGCCTCATATACAGGTGAGGTATCTGTCCTCACCTGTTGTGAGTTTATTAGGGAGCTTTGTATGAGTCATTTATTCGCTGGGTCACAGTAAAGTTGTGATAAGTAAACTGCACGATCACTGTCAAAGGAAACGAGGAGGGCTGAAATATGAAATGTGTCTTTCCACTGAACGCACCACCACTGGTGTTTGTGTGTGTTTGTCAGTCCAAATTAAATATGAAGATAACGCGAGCTAGTCCTCAGGCACAATCAGGCTTCAGTCTCTGCACGGGCTGGATTTTTCCAGCTGTGTGTGTGTGTGTGTGTGTGTGGGGTGGAGACCCACAGTAGGTACAAGGAGGTACTTGTTGGAGTTTGGGTGGGGATTGGTGGCTAGAATGGGTGGGGGCACGTTATGGGAAGTGTGTGTGTGAAGGGGGGAGGATGGGGGAGTTAAAACAGGACTAGTCTGTTCCCTTCAACCTGTGATTTTAGTCAAGCAACATCTAAAACCACGTGTACACTAATGTGGAATAGAACACGTCAGACGTGGTTCTGTGCACTCACAGTTTACAGTTTGCAGATTTTGGTCTTTAACTAAAAACAGTTAAATCTCTTGTTCCTCTTTTGCGTTGAGAACGCTCAGACATTACTGCCACCAGCCAGCAAGTGTTTAACACTAAAAGAACCACAGATGAGGCTGATGGGAATTCAACTTTAGACGTGATGATGGGGTTACATTAAAAGTCAGCTTGTTTTAATTCATCCTGTGAAAATGACTCACAGAACAAGTGTTTACTCTGTCTGTCTCAGGTACATGGCCATGAGCCACCCGGTGTCAGTCCACCTCTACTTCCTGTCAGACCAGTTCCAGGGCTACCTTGTGCGTCATGTGGCCACTAACCGAGCCTCAACCCAGCTGGAGAGCCTGGAGACCTGGGTGACACCCAGAGACCACTTCACTCTGGCCAGCCCCCCCAGTCCCACCAACAGGCTGCAGCACGTCCAGGTCAGACACACACACACACACACACAGTTGTGGATATACAGGGTTTTTATTGACTGCTGCTACATGTGCACATACTGATTCTTCATATCAGCTCATTATTATAAATGTCTGTTATATTAATGTAGGAGTCAGACTATAATAAATGAATAAAACCTTGAAAACCTCCACTGAACGGAGCTGCAGCCTGAGGGTTAGTCCCATTAAACTAACCTGACCCTCGCCCTCTTCCCGTTCTTCAGGTGGGAACGGACTGGGATCCTAAGGAGCGTCTCTTCAGGAACTGGGGGGGTCTGCTGGGTCCAGAGGACGAGCCGGTGGCCGTGCAGCGCTGGAGCCGAGGCCAGAGCAACCTGACAGCCACCGTGGTGTGGATCGACCCCACCAATGTCATCGCTGCCACATACGACATCCTGGTGGACGCGTCTGCCGAAGTCACCCATTACCGACCGCCACTCACCCCGCCACTGAGGCCCGGCTTGTGGACACTGAGGGTGCTGCACCACTGGAGCCCGCTGGGCCAGACCAGTTTCGTCGTGGCTCCGCTGGAGTTTCATCGACAGCAGCCCATACGGCAGGGTAAGCCATTCAAACACTGCCACTGTGTTTACATCCACATGAGAAACCAGAGTACTGAGAGAAGGCAGGTTCAGGCAGGACATGGACCTGGAGATCCAGGTCACATCCTCCATCGCATTGTATGTATTTACAGAATATATACACTCAGCTGTCACTTTACTGATGCAGTCTAATATAGTAAGAGGACGGGTCAGCTGTTAAAAATAAAAACCACAAATTAATTTAAACAAATTCATTCAAATGGACAGCACCTCAGTGAACCTCAGTCTCAGGGATGACCAGAGAACGACTGAGGAGGAAATTCACATCCAGCACAGGAGGCCATCTTTAAACAGTGACAGGGTCCCCCTCCCCAGTGTATGGGATGGATACACTGGCATATATAGCGTGGAAAAATCCATACTGGTTGAGAAACTCAACATCATTCCATTTTTTCACAGTATGAATCACAATATCACCCTGATCATTACTGAAAATAATAACGACTAACAGTGATGTGAGCCAATGACTCCATGTTCACTCACCAAGCTCAGACTGGACAGTTCAGCCATGTTTCCAGCAAATACACTGGGCCAGCTCTGTGTGTGAATCAGGAGTGGAACGTTAGAGCTGCCTGTTAGAGTGGCGTCACCTGTCAGCTCACGTTAGTTATTTCTATATTAGTTAAGCAAAGGAAACAGTATCACTAATGACACTTTAAAAACCATTAAATAGTTTGAAAAACAAAGTTTGAAAGTCACTATAAACCTACAAACACTCTCATGGAGTCACCTGTTGAAATGAAATTCAAGAGCTTTGGAGGGGTCACTGGAGTTCACAGACCTAATACTTAAATTACACACACACACACACACAGGCCCCCCGTCACAGCTGTCAACACCGTGCACATATATTTATAGTGTCAGTATCCAGTCACTCACGCACACACAGAGTCACCTCTATCTAAATTAGACTCCACTGTTCGATTTGTTTGACCTCCACAGACCTCCACACACTGTGTGTGTGTGTGTGTGTGTGTGTGTGTGTGTGTGTGTGTGTGTGTGTGGGGGGGGGATAACTGCAGGACTCTAAAGCCCAGAGCATGAATAGACTGTGAGATTTTTATGGGCCGGCCTGATAAAGTGAAGGTGACATGTGATGTGATCTGAGTGTGTGTCATTGTGTTTTTCATGCACTAGTATCCATCCCCCTGTAACTGGTGCCAGTATGTTGAAATACAACATGTGAAAAATATAAAATATACATATAAAACATTTATATAAAACACTGTACACGCAGGTTTTCAGTTCAGGTTTTGAGTTAGAAATCCTTTTAGTTCAGCAGCAGACAGAGTATTTTATTCATTCAATAGAAAAGAGGATTCTGAAAAGACCTTCAGAGCAGCTGAAAGGTTTATTAAACAACAACCTTACCAATCTTTAAGTAAGCAGGTATCAATTATTCATTTATTGATTGATTTAAATCTGATCGGCCCATTTACATTTCTCTGATTCACATAAACTTGTCATTAAACTTAAGGGTCAGATTTAATGCTACAGTCCAGGATTTCCCCAGACTGAACAGGAAGCATGTCCCTTCCCCCCCCCCTTCCTGTTATACCTCTGTGATCCAGACGACGCTCTGCGGCTGCATGGTGGCCCAGCCAGGAACTCCTACATGGAGCAGAGCTTCCATGGCCTCAATCCAGTGCTGCGGCTGCCGGTGAGCCTGGGGGCTGTGGAGGAGGCCGAGGCCAATGCTGGACTGACGGGTGCACCGCTGCGTCACTGGCTGGACCGGCTCCTGGAAGGCCACTGGTCCGCCTCAGACGTCTGCTCGATGGGCCCCAGCGCCTGTCCCGTCATGCAGCGATGCCGCCACACCGTCTGGAGCTCTGATAGCCCCGACCCGAAATCTGAAGTGACCCCGCCCAGAGAGGATGGACGGATCAGGTAGCAGACGGACGAACTGAGAGACCTGTGAAGGAAGCAGAGGAACAAATGAAGGAAGGCAGAGGGCTGAAGCCCTTTTAGTATCATATTTATTTATTTAAAGTTTGTGAATGATGGTGAGGTGGATGGAGCTTCAGAGGCAGCGACAAAAAGACGAGGAACAGACGCTGAGGAGAAAACTCTCCTTCATTCAGTCCTCGTTCAGTCTGCTGCTCTCAAAGATACAAAGCTGTGTATGCGTGTGTGTGTGTGTGTGAGAGAGTGTGTGTTGGTAGTGTGTCAGATGAACTGTATACCTCTTGTTGTGGGAGTGTGTTTTACATGTTAAGAAGCTGAAACTGAGGGGTTAATAATGATAAATTATTTCCTGCACACATACAGATTTTATTGCTTCAGTTTGGTTTTATTTTTATTTTAGCTCTAAATTAAATAACTAATAACTTAAAAAGTACAATATTTGCCTCCATACTTGTACCTGAGAGTTTTACTTACATATACAGTTGTACTAGAGAAAACCACAACAAAGCTTAAGAACTTTCCCCATTCATAAGGACTGGCTCTGTGTGTGTTCTTGTTTTCTTTATGTGCCATGTCTGAATCCTTCAGGCCGCCTGAGACTTGAAGTGTGAGCCGCCTGCTTTGCTGGAACAGATTCCCCTCTCTTCACTTCACGCTTACGTGCCGTTTGCTGTAGAAACTCATGTGACTGTGTCAAAGCGTACTAATTTATTCAGAGGTGTTTTTGTTTTTTTTACACTAAAGTGACTAATTCAGTGACTTAATATTTGAAATGCAGATATTTGGCACAGGAGTCGGCCTCAGCCAGTTCTGAATGAATCTCAGCAGCGTTAAACGGTATTTAAATATTAAATATTTAAATGTACATACATTCATACATTCCATACAAGAGTAACAGTAGTTCTGGTGAGTTCAGTTTTGGATATAGTATCAGGTGAGGAGTGGAGGGGAGACATTTAGATGCACCTTTAGCTTTCCAGCTGCTCACTGATGGATATTGTGCCGAGACATCTGTTTTATATTTATACCAAATCTGGCTGGATCATAAAAGTTACCCTGTGTGGTGTATTTTCTTTGTATTTTCTGAACTGGTGTTTTTACAAAAATATTTGTTTAATCAATGTTTGCCATAAAGTTTTAATGAGAAACAACCAAACTCACAGTGGCCTCTCCACACGGGACCTTCATGTCCACAGTCAGTGCCAACTGTTGAACATACTGGATAAATGTAGGTTCTAATTGGATTTGATTTTAGTTTCATTAGGGTGTAACAAACTGGAGGTAACATGTTAATCAGTGAGAGGACGACTGTCACCTCTGGACATGATGACGAGGGTTAGATGTTTCTGACCGTTACAGGTCTTTATGCTAAGCTAAGTTTTCGGCAGGAGACGTGATAAAGTCAGATTCGGTTGGTTACCACCTGTAACTTCACCACTAGACGTCACTGAACCCAACACACTGGTCCTTTAATGTCAGTTAACAGATCCAGATCCCTGATGGCACAATCCATCATTATTTATTTTAGATAAATGATTCCAGTGTGTGTAGTTACCACATTCAATAATAATACTGGGACCAAAACTGGAGACTGGTGGGTTTTGTAGCCTTGAGGGTAAAGCTCACTATGAATTGTTGTTCTGTGACAGTCAGCACTTAAAGGACACGTCAGATTTATCCTAGAAAAGGTTGTGGCTGTTTTTTATGATTTAACTCAAATGATGGACACATGCTGCAGATGTTACCAGATGTTTGGGCTGTTGTTGTTGCTGGGTTTAAACCTGTCAGAGCCGTCATCTGCTTCCATACTTTGATCTAAACGGAAAATTTGTTGAATATTTTACCGCAGCTATTTTAGCTTAGCGTCAAAAATGCCCTGAACATTAAAAAAAAAAAAAATTAGCAAAGGAAAAAAAACAACAACAAATTCAGCTTTTATTTATTTTTCCTTTCCTGCTTAAGGTGAATAGAATTTATTTAAAAACGTAAGAGACATTTTATGTTCAATGTGTTCCAATGACAAGTGAATCTCTGTGAATCTGCATCAGTATTTTGTAAAATTGATGATGTACAGGTTTAAGTTAATGAAACGTTAAGGTCCAGGTCTTTGGACTCAGAGCTGTGACGGTGCCACAGACATTTGGATGGAGTGAAAACGTTCAGATGTCGATAAAGTTTTCAGATTCAGGAGGGAAATCCTAGCTGAGAGGTCTGTTCCTTTCATGCTCGTTATTTTGCCTCATGTGTTTGTTTGTTTGTTTTCGTTTTCTCAGTGCCATCCCTTTGTCTTATTGACTATTTGTTTTCTGCTTGCTTTTTTTTATGGTTCTCTCTCTGGGGGTCGTGTTGTGCCTTAGCTGTACTCCTGTTTTAGGAAACCCTCTCTGAAAACATCAAAACGGTCTCAAATGTCCAAAAACCAAAAAAAGAAAGAGATGTTGTGAATGCCTTATAAATGACTGTAGGTGTTTTCAAGTACAATTTTGGAAATAAAACAGAATCTCCCTTTATGTTGTGCGGTTTATTTCACACACGTGTGTATGTACATTCATATGTACAGGTATTGTTGAGCAGAGGTCAGATTATCAGTGGGAAGCTCAGCTGTCTGTTCAGTGGCTCCAGGTAAAGTGAGGTGTTAATTTGCTGTAACTGTGTGGGCCTCCTGCAAACAACTAGAGGTAACTGATTGGGTGGACTAGAGAAGAGGCGCACTTCTTACAGAGAAAACTTCAGTGAGGTTCGTTTTCTAATGAAAGCGACCGCAGCTGAAAGTGAAGCTGTGAATCTGATGATAGATTTGATTTTTCTTACTGTGAAATTCCACGAAAAGACCAAAACCAACAATGAATGTCACCTGCTAACAAGTGCTGAGTGCGAGTCCAAAGCCTGATCCCTCTGATCCCTCTGAACCTCCAGAAACTATTAAAGCACATCAGTGAGCCACAGTGTTCTTTCATTACTATGAACACACACACACAGTCCTGCTGGGATTTATTTACACTAAAGAAAAGTAGAATATCTCCAGGCTTATCATTTAAGTTTACATGATTTTTTTAAATGTCTAAATTCAGGTCTCTGCCTCATTTCTACTGAAAAGATCCTGAGAATGTCCTTACTGGACTTTCACAAATGCTTCATATCTGCAGTGAAGTGCAGGCACAGCCAGCGGTGATGGAATCATCAATACAGCTGATCGATGACAAACAGCTGGAAGGGCAGAGTTAATTATCGTTCATGTGGCTGCAGAGTTTGCTGCTGTGTCCTCCAGCATGTGACGCTGACCAAAACTCTAAACATGGAGGGACCTGTGATGAAAGGATCCTGTTAAAAGATAAGTGATGGAGGTATGGATGGAGGTATGGATGGAGGGGGGGGGATTCCTGTCAGAGGTCAAACTGATCATGTAAAAGACGACAGAAACAAGGGGCAAACATTTGGTGATTTTAAAAAGGATCATGGGTGACTCTCACTAATTACATGCAGCAATCACCTGCAGTATTATTCATAATAATAATAATAATAATAAACATGTATCTCATTAGAATCACTTTAGGTTACAGTTTTCTGATATCCAGGGTTATTATGGTTGATTGTTCCCAGTGTTACTGTCAGAATTTTAACATCATAAACTAAAATGTTTTCATTATTTGTATGTGAGATTTTATTTTTTTCCAAACTGTAATAAATTACATTATACATTAATTATATTTTCTGTAAATCGTTTAGTTTCATTTAGACTCATCATCACGTTATTATCAGTTAAAGCCTGCAAAGCTTTTTCTTTTTAAATAGGTGGACAAACACTGGAATCACCACTATGTTTAAATGTATCTTCATAAGAGGAAGTCTGAACCTGAACACACACTCCTGCTTACAGAACCTTTCATGTCTGCGCTCCTTCCTGTATTCTCAGCAGACTGTGATGTCTCTCACAGCTGAGGCCGGGAAACTCTCACAGACTCTTCTCAGCTTTTCACTACAATTCTCATCTTAATTAGTGTATTGATGAGGGCTGACAGCATCATTGACATCAAAGCTGTACTTATTCCTTCATTAGAAAAGTATACATAATGAAATATAAAAATATATTTGTGTTCTTTTTTCCTTTTTGTCTCACTCATTGTGTTTATATTTTCTGTACTATGAGATAATGAACATGGCTTTATCAAATTATCTTGAAATGCTGAACTGAAAGCAAAAGCTCCTAAAAAAAAGGTCTGCATATTTCTAAACACACCACTGAGCAGCGTGGGGGAGGAAGAGGAGGAGGAAGAGGAGGAACAGGTGTTTCTGATTCACCTGCTCATGTCCCACCTTCTGAATGAGGATTTAAACGCGCTGCCTTCCAGTCTTCATCCAGCGTCTCAGTCCTCTGTTGTCCCACGATGTGTTTTCCTGAAAAAACAATTAACTTCTGTTAAATAAAGTGACTTTAACTGTTAAAGTTTTCTGTTTCAATGCATCTTCTTAAACTTGAGAGAGCCTTTCCAGAAGTGTTGGCTGTGTGTTTGTTTATGGAGCTGATTTATCATTAAATACTTTTTACCCAAAAATATCAATATGAACTCTCAACCCTCAAAACCGAGCGTGGATCCATCTCCTGTGTGAAAAGCAGGTTTAACTGAACCTGTGGTTCAACATCCAACACAGATCAGATGAACTTACCTGAGGATTTTAGAGGAATTCGTGCTTTTCTCAGTCAGTGAGGTTTGTGTTTGGGTGAACAGGTTTTCTAAGCATCAGTCTTCAGACAAAGCTTTGCTGCCTCCCTCTGTTTATTCAGCTCATTACATCAAACTGTGACCACTGAATTCCCGGACCTCAGTTCAGCCTGGAGGTCTGCTGCCTTTGGGAATTACAAAAGCTCGAACACTGTTTAGACCAAGCTGCAGGCTTAGTCTGACTCCGAGACAGACGCCACCAACAGGAATATCTGGAGATTTAATTTGGTCGGTTTATTTTTTTTTATGCTAAAAAGCTGCACAAAGCTACAGCTTTATACAAATAAAATAATATTATATATTATTGAATTAAATCACAGGTAACTTGATTAAAAGAAACTGAGCTGGAGGCGCAGTGTCCTGCACTAAATGTTCCGAATAAAAAGCTTCATTCTTCGTCTTTTTAAACGGATTCCTTCAAACTTCTGTGAAGAATCCGCAGCTGGATTTGGGCTTTTCTGTAAAAACACATGTTTCCGACGTGAGGCGTGTCACAGGCTCAGGTAAAGGCTCAGGCGTTTCTAATATCATCGGCGATGGCTCCGTTCCATGTAGCTCTTCCTGGAACCCAGCACGAAGAACAGCCGTGCGTCTGGATGGATTGCAGCCTTTATTAGTGACGCCTGTGTGAAGTGTTCGTGGGGCCACGGCGGTTTAACCTGTTCAGGTGTTCCACCATAGTGCCCCCCCCCCCTCGCCCCCTCCATATATCCCAAAGTTTTAGAACCAGTTTTCACTCAGGAAAGAAGGAAACAGGAGACGTCTGGTTTTTTATATCTATATTTAGAGAAAATAGTGACAGATGCTACTAAGAGCTATATACAGTGGGTTTACATAACAGCAGGGATGATATGCACAGGCTGATGGACACGTGGCGTCACCGGCTCTGCGTCTCACTTCTTGGACAACTTGGCTTGTTTATTTTTGGGGGGCGCCCACTTCAAACACATAGTGTCCACTGTGAAAGAGATAAGACACCATGAGTGATAAAAAAACGTAGAGACACACATCATGTAGTTAACAGCAGCACAGGTTAAAATAACCTGGAGTTAACACACAGTCCTGATAAAGACCAAAACCAGAACCTTGGGATTATCACTTGGAAGTGTGATTTATGGTGACATCTCAAGTTTTGTGGTTAGAAATAAAAAGAAAAGAAAGCAGTCAGTGGAAGTGTGTGCTGACGGTTTAGTGTCTGGACTCACCTGTGATGGGTGGTTTCTTATACTGGGCGCTCTTCAGATGCTCCTCCACCAGTTTGGGCGTCACACAGATAACGTGTTGACCTTTCCAGTACTTCACCATGTTGAGCGACTGCAGTGTGCTGATGATGTCACTCTGCGTGATGCTGGTCATCTGGCTGGGGATAAACAGAGGGGGGAGGGGGGGGGGGGTTGCCATAGAGATCAAATCCTGGGCTCCCACTAAGACCAGTGTGAACTGATGGGATGATTTTGGCTAAAAACATTGAGGGGCTGTTTGTGTGTCTACCTGAGGTCTTTGATGGACAGCGTTCCCCTGAAGTCCCTCAGGATCTCTAATAGAACCCAGGACCAGTAGCTTCTGTAGCTCAGCTTCCCCAGATCAGAGAGAGGCTTCTCTGGAGAACCAACTGTGCTCTCCAGCTTAGACAGTTCATAACCTACACACAGCAGTAACAATTAAGTTATTACAAAAGTGAAATGATGATTCATGTGTCCCTCTACTTTCTGCAACCACCCAATTCACATTCCAATAATTCAATTCAGTATTTTTATATAGCTCCTTCCACAATCAAAACTGTCTCACAGCACTTTACCGTGCTAGAACACACACATTATAACACACACACAAACGTTATAGCTCCTGTATCACTTACTGAAAGCTATGAGAAACTTTCCGTAGCCTCTGCGTTGGTAAGGCGGCAGCGTGAGAATACACGCCACGTTATTCCCATCTGGAGACTCTTTCTCCTGAAAAACAAGCATAAACGCAGCAGTTAAGACCAGCACTCGTTATGTCTTCTCTTCAATTCACACTTTTCTATTTATTCGAATTTTGAAGATCCCCATTAATACAACGGCACGAGTGTAACAGCACTGTCATGAAAACCATGCAAAGAAGATAAAAACTGATTTAAGGCAAATATGTTTAAATCCACTTCACTCCATTGAGAACAAAACAGAAGTCCACGCTTTACAAGAAGAGACTTACTTTGGAGAAGTAGCCGACTATGTGTGCTCCCTGTTTGTTGACTTCAGTGAGGATGTAGAAGATAAATGGCTCCACATCAAAATACAGTGTCTTGTGGTCAAGAAATAGTTTTGCTAGTAGACAAAGATTCTGACAGTAGATCTGCAAACGGAGACAGAGGAGGGAAACAGATGAATCCATATTATTTTACATTTAACAGCTTGCACCCTCAGGTGTGGCGTGGACTTTGCAGATGTACTCACCTTATGGTCTCGTCCATCTACTTCAAACACTGATATGTTGCTTCTTCTGTAGATTTCTTTTCCTGGAGGCTGCTTCCACTGACAATGGGACTGAAGAGATATAGATCACAGGTCAAACTTCTTGCATTTAGGTCACAAGAGCTGTACAAGCAACATCATCACTTGTTTCTCGGTGCTACCTGCACTGATGGTTACACATGACAGAAAAAAAGCCACAATTTCTTTACAAAATAAGTAAAATTTTAAGACATGCTGCTGGACACGAGGCACAACCATCCCCGTATCCTAAACTCAAGTGAAAGCTGGACTGACCAGGTGATGTCTGAAGGTCTTCTCATACTTCATGTATTTAAGGCAGTACTCGCAGATCCACAGCTTGGGCTGCTTGCCATAATCTTCTGGAAATGGTGAGAAGTACCAGGCATCAATCTCAAAGTTTCCAATCTGGATCTTATCCACATATTTCACCTTGGTGATCTGTTGGAGAGACAGACACGGTGGTACAGTGAGGAGGGGAGTTTATATTACATGTAGACGACCAATCATCTAAGCTGAACAGAAAACCAGAAAAAAAATCATGCATGGCACACACAGGAGGTAACTGAATAAAATGAGCCACACACACACCACCTTACCGCCTCATGCTCCTTCTCCAGTGCAGCTGTTGTTGGGTCCATCTCTGCATATGTCTGCAAGAAGAAAATGCATTAGGTGCCACCAAACATTTAACACACAACACTGTCACCACAAACAGCATGAAATAACTACACAACAGCCTCAACCTTCTGCACGTGGTTGATCTCATCGTGCTTGCGCTTCTGGTTGCGGGTGATCTTCCTTTCAGGCTGGTCACCCAAATCACCAACACCTCCGATCTCCGTGCTCTTTCTCACGGCATCCTTCACTGTCTTGGTAAGTGCTAGTCGGGCCTTGCCCACCCACTCATCTAGGCGCCTGTTGACTACATGAATAGGAGATGGAGATCACTGTGGTGCAGAAAGAGAGGGATTGAGAGGGTACAAGCAAAAAGGTATGAAAAGTGGTGGGTGAGGGTTGAGCAGGGATGATAGTGTAGAAAATGGAAGAACATTTTCATGAGCGTATCAACAACCAGTGATGTACTCACATCCCACATAGTGGACATAAAACTCCTCCCTGCCCTCCTGCTCATTCAGTCGGGACTGAATAACCTCTGCTGTATCTGAAAAGTAAGCGAAATCCATCAGTTAATGAGTTTTGTCAAAGAACGTTGTTTCCTCCAGTAACTGTCAACAAACAACTCATTTGGATAGAAAGTCCAGCCAAACTTCATTCAGATTTCTAAGACTTTAACATTACCTTCTATCGTTAGCAAACACGCGTATTGTTGATTCTCCTGCTAAAACGTAGATTAATGTGAATTACGCAATTCTTCAACCCGGCAACTCCCCAATACCCCAAAATGCAACTTTAGCCCATTTACTCCGGTAAAATATCAACGTTTATAAGAGGCTCGCACGTTGTTTGCACTGTTTTGGTTTCGTCATCTGTGCCGAATGTTCCAGAAAGTTATCATGGCCACTCGCAAGCTAAAAAACAGATGAATTCTGTCTTCTTATTTTAAAACAATCAACGCGCTCCTATTTTTACACTGAGTTTGGTGTGAGGTCCATCCCAAAAACAAAGGACAGAGTCGGCGCCAGTGGCGTTAACCCGCTGCAGAACAGTGGAATCACTCACGCCATGTCTTGTCGGCTCTTTGACATAAATAAGTCTCTCCGATCTCCACCGACACCTCTTGCTCTCTACCGCTGCCGAGAATCCCTCCTATGTCCGGGGTGTGCTGATTATTAGAACCCCCGGCTTGTCTCCCGCGGCCAACGGCCTCCGCCTCGTCTTCTTCCCCGCCACTGCCGTTAGAGGAGCACGCAGCCGGGATACTACTGTCCAGTTCTCCCCGCTCACTTTCAATATGGCTCGAATCCATGTCTACATCCATTCCCAACTCCGACTCCTTGTCGTTGTGGTAGCTTTTGGAAAACCTGGTCTCAGCGCTCATACACACGCTTGTTTTTAAAAACAACCGCACGCCTCTGCGACCCTGCGCAGATTATTCGAAGGGGTTGGTCCTCAACAACAAACCGCCAAGATGGCGCCGCTGAGACGTTGGCTCCGCCTCTCTTCCTCCCGAGATGCTCCTCCTCTTCCTCCGACGTTCAACAACTACAGCTCCCATGAGCCTCGGTAAGGAAGCCGTTATTAGTGAGATACTCGATGGGACGCAATTTGAGAAAATGTACACCAGCTAAACTGAAATAAAACAGATTTAAAACAACATTTTAGCTTAGAGGTGACAGACACCAGACCAAGAATGAGTAACCTCCGGCCCCTGTTTGTGTTCCAGTTCAGGGCAGAAGGGATTTTTGGTTTGGTTTGGTTATCGTAGCCCCATCAACTCCTTCTCTGCCTGAGTACAAGAAGCAAAAACTGTGTAAAACATCCTTGTTTATAAGTAAAAGTCTCCAGTAAAAGTACTGCAGTAAATATTAAAGGCTACATTTACTTAACCTGGGCCTAACCATGCAGGCAAAATGCACTCTATTAGAGTTTTACTGTACATGAGAATAACGGATGACGCACTGTGGTGTTGTCACATCCAGAGAAAATTTAATGTGTGGTTCTTTCAAGTGATATAGCATCACAACAAAAAACAACAGCCATCGGTATCTGGTATTAGTGTGCATGAAAGGGTTTATCAGAGACCAGGATAACGGCGATGTACAGGAGAATAGGACACTACAGTGAATGTCATTTCTGCTGCGGGGCTTTAATCTATGCAAACTCATGATGGAGGCACACACACATTTGTTCATCGGCCCTCCTGTTGCTCTTTGTCATAGCACCTCCTCTCGCCCCCTCTCTCTCTCCACCTTCTGTTGGAAGCCCCTGCCGTGACCCCGGTGGGGCCCGCTTCCTCTGCTGTACAGGTTATTGGCCCCTCCCCTGTTCCTTGAGGCTCGCCCGTCCCAGTGGTATCGTGCAGGCCCAAGGCCCCCGCTGCGTGGGACAGACTGGTGAGGACCCTTTCTCCGTCCACGATGACCACGGCCGCCTGCACAGTCTGCAGCATCTCTTTGGCATTCAGTTTCCTGACCTGACTTGGACACTGGCTGAGTGTCTGGAGAAACCTTCATCTCCTGTGGCTCAGCGTAGGCCTCCCTGCCCGTCTTTGGCTGACACAATTCTGCATTTACTTGCATCTGATGGCGATGGTTACCCTGAGCCTGGGCTTTTATTGATCCTTCAGTACAGTCCGAGGACACTGAGAGTTTGTCGAGCTGCTCTGTGATGGGGGCGGCTCCCCCGTGTTGAGGTCTGGACCTGCCTCCTCTCCTTGGCCCCCTCACCTGGTTCTGACGCCTCTGGCCCTGAACACCTCTGCAGTGGGACAGTCCCGGGACAAACTGCTCTGCTCTCACACCAGTTTCATCAGAGGAAACACTGGAAGCAGAGGGTACTGGAGGGCCGGGGGAGACGTCCACGTCCAGGTTTTCATTTTCAGCGACAGATGGAGCCTGTGGGAGTTGGCATGAATCAGTGTGAGTGTTCACAGACTATTATGTAGGAACAGTCTTAATAAAGCAGCAGTGAAGTTGTTATGAGGTGTTTTTTTTTTTTACTTTCTGCAGTTTGCACCTGCTTTTCTGTTCTGCACTAAACTAATGAAATTGTTTTGTGGTTGAAATATGGCCCCAGGGCCAGTTATTGAGACACCTGGTGTAGAAGGTACAAGATCAGAAGGGTGAGACGTGCAGCAGATATGTGAACACTTCAGCCTCAATAAAAAGAAACAAAAACAACTTGAATCGTGTCCAATGTGGACATGTAGTCTCTGGTTCACTCTTACCTCGTTGATGTGGATGAGAAAACGATTCGACTCCACCTCCGGGTCAATGATCCCACCTTTAGACTTCTGTCTTTCCAAAAGTTTCTGGAGGTCAACCCACTTCTGCTGAAAATCTGAACCAATCGCTCCGTCGTCCAGCTGAGGGAAAAACACAAAGTCTGTTCATGCTTTTATTTTTCAAAACAGTCGAACTGTTGAGGCTAAAAAAGCAGCAGTGAGCAAAACACCCTCATCATGAGGTCCACTGGTAAAGTCACTAAATGACCTTATGGTGAGGTTGTCCATTAGAGGCAGGTTTTACCTCAGGCAGCTGAGGTGCAGGTGACAACAGAAGCTGATCAATATCATATTCCAGAGGCTCTCTGCACACCGGACACCCCACAGTCAGCTCCTGTTAGAGGAAGTGAGTATTCAGGATTTCTTTGATCACAGCTATTAATTGGCAATAGAGCTGCTGATATCAGACCTGATAGTCCGTCCTGTCTCTGGTCTTGTCCTCCTCTAACTCCTTCTCCCTCTGGCGGAGCTCCCTCTCAGAGTGGCTGGCGTAGCGACCCAGACAGTGGGAGTGGAAATAGTGGTAGCAGCTTGTCTTAGTGAACGCCTCTTCCTCCTGAAAACGTGCAGGACACACGGAAAAACAAAAAGATGGGTGCAGATTATTGGAACATTTCTACAGGCAACTGACTGCAGACTGCATGGGCTTACAAGACACCATAAATTCATGAGTCAGATCCAGAGAACTGTTTAGACATTTTGTTTTAAAAATAATAAAGAAAACACGTGATGACAGAAAAATAAAATCCAACAGGTTTTCTTCTTCATTAAACGGTGAGATGGGACAGAAGACACTGGGATTGATGGGAGTGGTGGAAACACACAGAGACACCAACAACCTACCTTAAATCCATAGAGGCAAATGACACAGTTTCCGTTAGGAATATTGCTTTCAGTCAGGATTTCTTTTGCTTTCTGGGAAAATAAAGGACGGAGGACAGAACATCAACAGAGACTTTGATAAAAACACTACTGATCAGTGACGCAACGCGCTGTAAATAATACATTATATCAAAAAAACAAAGACAAAACAACAACTACAGTATATATACTGACATCAATGAGCTGATACAACACTGGTGACCCCAGACTGGACTGAGCCTCCAGCTGAAGACACTTCTGGACACTAGGAGAAAGAGGTTGCACATGATCATAGGGTTTTACAGTCATCATATAAAGAGTCTGCTCAGTCCACAGCTTCAGGTCAGTACCTGCTGAGCTTGTCATCAGAAAGCCCCCGGGGGTTATGAATGGAGATTCCTGGAGAGGACAAGGGATACTACAGACACAGAAGAGGGAAAGAGACTGAGACCTTATTCATGTTAATCAGCATCGATGATAATAACAAAAAGATTAAAAACAGATGATTATTCTGAGCCACGGAGTAAAAGTGTCAGCGTCACTGCATCAGTAAACCTGACACGTGTAACTTTCATTTTGTAGCATGTAACGCTTGGCATTCAGTTTCTCTCATGTTCTTTTCCTTATCCAGAATCTCAGTCTGCACAACGGCCATGGCAGGATGATGGAGAGCAGCGTACCTGCTGATCGAGAGTCAAAGTCAGGGTGAGTCGGACGAACTGGGAGACAGAGTCCTCCGCTGTGGACGGGTACAGGACCAGGCTCACCTCCCAGCCCCTGGAGGATCGAAAACACCAGCCACACACAACAACAGTCTTTAAAAACAAAGACGACACAGTGGAGGCTAAATTAAAATCAGTGTTGACGTCTGATCGTGACCATGAATATTTCCTGTTAACTGCTTCTGCAAGTGTGTTTACCAAACTTTTACCACACAGCTTCTGAATTTAGCTTCAGTAAAACTACAGAAGTTAAGGTCAAACTGTGTGAGCCCATCTTGATGCTCACACAGCATCCTAACCCTGAGCCAAATGGAGCTGCTGTTACAGCTGCAGGCTCACCCGTCCTCTCTCCTGTTCACCTGCAGCTCATCCAGGTAGATCGACTGCAGCACCTCGATCTCAGACAGCACGCTGCGGAGGAGAAAACCGCACGAGTCAAACTGTTCAACTGTTTTTTTTTTTCTCTGAGCTGTTCTCACTCTCACACACACACACACACACACACACACACACACACACACACACACACACACACACACACACACACACA